>APFE030503934.1:754217-955348 GCA_000404065.3 Pinus taeda
ATCTTGGAGGGGGGATTCCTATACTAGATCAACATGTGGAATCTTCTTCTGAAGAATACTCTCCCCCGACTGAAACTCCAACAATGGATGATGCTTTAAGTGATGTAATTGATAGAATTGGGGGACTCAATCTTGATTCACTCCCAACTCAATCAACAGAGTAGCCTGGACCATCTCAGAAAGGTCCCCCAAAGTGGCTGACAAAGACACTTGAAAGTGTTCATCCTGATGAAATTGGAAAAACAGGAACCAGAAATGCAAATCGACAAAATGGAGGTGATGTAGATGAGTCTAATTCACCTGTTGATATGGATGTTTCTTATGATGGTGAATTGAACTTGTCTACAGATTTTGAACCAACTTCCTTTAAAGAAGCTGCTTCTCATGATGAATGGAAAGAAGCAATGCAAAAGGAGTATGATGCCCTCATAAAGAACGACACTTGGAAGCTGGTTGATCCTCCATTTGGAACCAAACCAATTGGCTGCAAGTGGGTCTACAAGAACAAGTACAAAGCTGATGGCTCACTTGACAAGCACAAAGCTAGGCTTGTGGCAAAAGGTTTTGCACAGAAGGAAGAGGTCGATTATGAGGAAACTTTTGCCCCCACAGCAAAATGGGCCACCATCCGGACACTCTTTGCACTAGCAGCTCAGAACGGTTGGAAAGTCCATCAAATGGATGTAAAAACTGCCTTCTTGAATGGAGATCTAAAAGAGAATGTTTTTATGTCCCAGCCTGAAGGATTTGCTGTGAAAGGACATGAACATAAGGTATGCAAACTTGTGAAGTCCTTGTATGGCCTCAAACAAGCACCACGAGCCTGGTATGAAAAACTAACTGAGCATCTTTTGAAACTCAACTTCAATCATTTTGATCTTGTTGATGCAACTTTATTTGTCAAGAAAGTTGGCAAAACAGTTGTATATCTTGTGGTATATGTAGATGATCTTTTAATGACAGGGAACAATGAAAGTTATATTGCATCCATAAAGAAATAATTAGGAAAAAGATTTGAAATGACTGATTCGGGCTATTTTCATTACTATCTCGGCATTGAAGTAACCCAACATCCAAAATCCATATCTCTTTCTCAAAAGAAATACATTGGAGATTTGTTAAACAGATTTGGCATGACAGAGTGCAATCCTCTTTCTACTCCAATGGAACAAAACTTAAAGCTCACATCTATTGAAGGAAAGGAATTTGAGGTTGCAACAAAGTACAGATAGCTTATAGGAAGTCTCATCTATCTCACTACTACTAGACCAGACATTTCATTTGCTGTTGGAATCCTCTCCAGGTTTATGCAAAAGCCTTGTGAGGGACATTGGTCTGCTGCAAAAAGAGTTCTAAGGTACTTGAAGGGAACTCAAGACCTTGGAATCAAGTATACACAGGTAGACGACTTCATCTTGATTGGATACTCTGATTCAGACTTCGATGGAGACAAAGAAACTGGAGTATCTACTTCAGGATATGCTATGAGTCTTGGATCAGGAGCTGTCTCTTGGAGATCACGCAAACAATCAGTTCCAGCAGATTCCACAACAGAAGCAGAATACGTCGCAGCAGCTGAAGCAACAAAAGAAATTGTGTGGCTCAGGAAAATTCTTGAAGATTTGTAGGTAAAACAAGTAAAATCAACTCCACTCATGATTGAAAACACCTCTGCAATAAAGTTGGCCAAGAACCCAAAATTCCATGATCGAACGAAGCATATCAATATAAAATATCATCTGATTCGACATCATGTTGAGGCCAAAACAATCCATCTCCGTCATTGTTCCACAAATGAGCAAATTGCAGACATCTTCACCAAAGCACTTGGAAAGAAAAAGCTTGAACAATTCAGAATGATGCTTGGACTCACCAACATCCCTTCAGATTAAGGGGGGGAATGTTGACACCTAATCTTCATGATTGGGAAATTTATGTAAATAAAATAAATTGGGAAGGTGAACAATCATCGGGAGATGAACTGAACAAACACTCCCTATTGTATATAATAATGGGTTACCTATGTAATAATACATGTATCATTTTTCTGCCAAACTGGAGTTACTCCTGGTCTGACACACTCACAACACAAGTGAGTGTCGGGCCAGGCAGTCACTGGTGGTCGAGCTAAAGTCTTCAAAATCAGATGCATGTTTTGACTTTGAGTCAGAACCTAATAAGGGGAATGAAAAAGGGAAAAATATTATTGATGCAAATCCCAACACCACCATTTCCACCATGAAGATCCAGAAGGAGGAACATGGAGATCCAGAGGAGGATCAGCGCCTCTTCCACTCCCAGATGTGGGTAAAGGGCTCCCTACTATAGTTCATTGTCGACAGCAGGAGCCAAAAGAACCTCATTTTGGCAGAGGTCATGAAGCGGTTCGGCTTACCGACTACAGCACATACACAACCATACACCATCGAGTGGCTTCACCAAGGAAGGGAACTTTGGATGAGCCAAGAGTGTCACATTCCATACAACATCAAGCCCTTCACGAATGAGGTATTGTGATGTTGCTCCCCTTAATGATTGTGATGTATTTTTAGGCCAACCATACCTGTGGAAGTGACATGTTTTGTATGAGTTAAGGCCTCATGGTGTTATTGTTACTTTGGGAAATAAGTTGTACATCATACCGGAGGTAGCACCGCCTACTGCCATCTCTTTGGTTACTGCAAAACAATATATTAAGCTCATTTCCAAAACCAGGAAAAAAAATTCCTGATGATACGCCCTTAAGAAAAGAAGAAGACGGTGGGTATGACCTCCAAACAGGGCCCCTCCGCACAACAACTACATATGGACAACGTCGTGCAGGAGTACGAGGACATATTCACCTCCGCTGCAAGGGTTACTCTACACTGTCAGGTCAATCACTCCATCGATATGACCCCAGGTGCGTCCCTGCGCAATGGACCATTGTATCAGCGCTCTGTTCTGGAGAATAATGAAATCAAGAGGCAAATTTAGGAGTTGCTGCAGAAAGGTCACATCCGACTGAGTTCATCACCCTGTGGGCACCCAATCGTGTTGTTACAGAAGAAGGATGGGACTTGGAGACTCTCTATTGACTATCGGGTGTTGAACAAGATCACTGTCCAGAATAAGTACCCGGTCCCATAGATTGATGACCTTCTGGATCAACTGAAGGGGGCAAAATACTTCAGCAAGATCGATTTGAAGTTAGGATATCACCAGGTACCAATTGAACCCTCTGATGTGTGGAAGACTACCTTCAAAGCCAAGGAGGGCCTTTTCGAATGGTTGGTTATGCCTTTCAGGTTGAAGAATGCTCCTGCAACCTTCATGAAGCTAATGGTTGACATCTTATGGCCATTCACAAACTCATTTGTAGTGGTATACTTCGATGACATCCTGATATTCAACCAGAGTTGGGAAGAGCACCTCCACCACATCTGATAGGTTCTCCAAACACTGTGGTAACACAAGTTATGTGCCAATGTGGAGAAATCCACTTTTGGAATGACCCAAGTTGAGTATCTAGGATACATTATTATTGAACGGGGGTGCATGTGGATCCATCCAAGATCCAAGTCATTCAGGATTGGTCATCTCCAACCACTCTAACAGAGCTCCGTAGCTTTCTGGATCTTGTCAACTTCTACCACAGGTTCGTGTTGGGATTTTCTCATTTCACGTGGCCTTTGAGTCAAGTCACCAATGGAGGACTGAAAGAAAAAATCTTTTGGTATGAATCTCAATAAAAGGAATTCACAAAGTTGAAACATCGCCTTTGCTCAGCACCAGTGCTCACATTACCAAACTTGAAACAACCATTTTAGATCAAGACAGATGCCTCTGACTATGCTATTGGGGCAGTCCTTACTCAACACCGGAATCTAGTGGCATATCACAGTAAGACACTTTCAGACACAGTCTGGAAGTATCCCACTTATGACTAAGAGATGTATTCCATTGTGCAAGCCTGCCGACAATGGAAGCATTACATTTTGGGGAAGGAAATGGTCATCCACACAGACCACCGACTCCTACAGTTCATGCAGACACAAGGAAAGTTACAGAATGATCACCATCAAAGGTGGTCCACATACCTGCAACAACTCCATTTGAATATCAAGTATAAGAATGGTAGCACCAATAACGTTACAGATTGCCTCAGTCAACCACCAATTGTGGTGTTAACCACCGTGCTCAACTCTTGTGGGCATGAGACTTCTGATTTTCCACTTCTTTACAAAAGTGACTCAGAATTTGGCCACACATACTAGACACTCTTGGAGGGTCAACATGCTCTAGATTTTCACCTCGAGGATGCCCTGTTATGCCACCTGGGTCACCTTTGTGTTCCTTCAAACGAGCGTGGCAAGATGATTTGAGAATCACACTACAGTCGGGTTGTTGGGCATTTCGGGGTTGAGAAAATAGTGGCAGTACTACAAAAGTATTTCTATTGGCTGAATCTTCGATAGGATGTCGCGAAGTACATCATATATTGCATTGCCTCTGCCATTACCAAACTGACCATTAAGAAGCAAGGCCTCTATGCTCCACTGCCTACCCCTAATCGACCTTGGGAATCCATCTCCATGGATTACATGTCAGGCCTTCTTCCTACTAAGCATGGAAACTACTGTGTTTTTGTGGTCGTCCACAGGTTCTCGAAGATGGCAATTATGGCGGCCTGCAAGAAGAATATCATAGTAGAAGCCACTGCTAAACTCTTCTTTGAATGAGTGTGGGTACACTTTGGGATCCCACAGTCTATCATCTCAGATTGGGACAGCAGGTTCCTCAGTACATTTTGGTCCAATTTCTAGTCGATGCTGGACACCAAACTCACTCAGTCCACAGCCTTCCATCCCCAAACTGATGGCTAGACAAAGGTTGTCAACAAGATGATCGTACGCATTATGCACATGTACAACTCAAAGCATCCACGCACATGGGATGAGAGCCTCCCCTATGTTTAGCACAGATATAACCAGGCTCTCCACAGCTCGACTGGCCACAACCCTTTTCAAGTGGGCTTGGGATTCCAGCCACTATGTCCCATTGATGTGGCCATGCCATTTGCATCCACTCAGGAAGATTTGGCTCATGTCCAATCTTAAACAGTAAGGTAAACAACTTCATTGAGCACATCCAACATATCCACCAGCAATTCCACGACATTTTGTAGAAATCAAATGCCAAGTACAAGCAGTGACATGACCAACATCGGGTGCCACACAAGTTTCAGGCAGGCGATAAAGTCTGGTTGCATTTGCAAAAGGAACACCTTACTAGAGCCTATCGAAAACTCAGACCACTCCGATAAGGTCCTTACACCATTACCAAGGTTTTGGGAGACAATGCATTTGAGCTCAACATTCCCCCATTCCTTGGCCTACACCCAGTGTTCAATGTGGACCGCCTTCAACCATACTTTCCACCATTACTAGACACATATGACATTGCAGAACAACTCACACCAACAGAGTTAAATTCAAATTGCATGGAATAAGTTGCAACTGATCAGATCATGGACACACAGATCAAGCACACTCGCCAGCAGAAGATCCAATTGTATCGAGTTGTCAAAGCAGGCCAACTCCTTCACCAGGGCAAGTGGCTCACCAAGGACCAAGTTCAACAGAAGTTTCCTCATCTCATGGAGGAACTCAACGCAATGGGGACCATTGCTTCCAAAGGGGGGAGGAATGATCCAAGTGGATATTGGTGGCCACCCGCCAATTCCACTTGGACCCCCACCATTGTTTCTTTCAATTTTTAAGTTTCCTTAATTATATTGGAAATAATACTAGGGGGGGGTGAATTAGTATTAGTCAAGTCAATAATATTTTTCTTTTCATACTCAAATTTATATACACTACTTCATTGAAGGTTACCCACGTGTACATGCAACTGTGTTTAAGGAAACAATCGTATATCCAACAAACTAATGATTCAATTAATTCATCATATATTGATCTTTAATCTATGCATTAGTACTCTATTAAACATTAAACAGTAACCCTGTGCAGTTAATAACAGAATGAACCATCACGCATAAGCAACACACATGAACACCATGATTTAAGGTGGAAACCCAATGTCGGTGAAAACCACCTGTTGTTGACGTCTTTATCTTCTTTTAATAATACGAAAAATTGTTTACAACATTGTACTGGAGAAGACTCATACCAGTACGTAGGCTTCTACCTGGAGAAGGTTATTACCTTCTCCCATTCTCCAGCTTCTACTGGAAGGGAGCTACAACCCCCTGGCTCTTGTACTATCTGATATGTTTACTAGTATGTAGGCGCCAACCTATAGAAGGCTACAACCTTCTCTCTTTCTCCAGGGACCACATTTCATAAATTTTCAGACTAGATGCTCCTGGTACACAACAATACACATGAAGGCCTTGTTTCATCCAATTTTCATACTGGACCCATTATCAACATTGAAGCTCAAAATCAATCACCATTGCACTACAACCATCAAATACATCTTCATTAACCAATCATTGAAACTCAATCGTAAATCTCTAGATCACCCAAAACTGAATCACTGAAAGCCCATTGTCACTGAAGAAAATCACAATCAATCAATAAGAACATTCAGTATACTGTCATCAAACTGCAGTCACCATAACACAGAGCAGAACCTAGAATTCTGCAACAACAGTCAAATCCACATGTAACTTCAAATATCATATTACATAATGTATACACTACTTAGATGTGTTAAACTAGCGTGTATACGCGCTTTTATCAAATCCAACCAGCGAATATGTCTGTAAATATTAATTCATAATTTTGCAGCTATTCCAGACTTCAGTTATACCTAGATCATAACAATTACAGAGCAATACATGCGTTAGTATTTAGATCTAGAATAAACATGATCAAAAGATAATTCATTTCAAGCCTTAAGATCTCGATCCATCATTAGATCTTATCCTTCATCAACCACTAAGGTTCATCCTTGGTTCAGATTAAGCAAAAGCACCATAAGCCGATAACCTGCATACAGGATCTCACATTTCATCAGATATTCAATCCTTTCACCCCTTGGCCTAATGATCTTCTCCTCCTTTTACAGTTTTAGGCCTTTCTCAATACCATGGACCAAAACCACCTAGGACCAAATACCTAGGGTCAATACCTCAAACCAGTTACCTTGGACCAATAACATGGATCAAAATACCATGGACCAAATACCTTGGACCAAAAACTTAGTTTTCCAAGGTATACGTGCTTTTCCTTCTGTGAAAGTGCGTGTGTACGTATATGCTACTTGTGGTCAGTGAACCTGCGTGTATACGCAGCCTGGTCAAGGTGAACCTGTGTATACCTCTTGTTCTTGATTCTTTGTAGTCTGAACTGTAATTCTTTGTTGTTGTCATGTTGTACTATGATATTTCATCTAAGTGAGTTTCCTTCTGAATTGATTCCTTGAAACTGCCCTACATTTCATCACATATGTAAACACAACTGTCATGCATTCTGTCACATCTGATAGCTCTTCTATAGATTCATCTAGTTACCATATACAAGTGAATTGTTCTGTGACAAGTGGGTTGCCATCAAGTACAACACATGCATCATAATGCCAACAATCTCCCTCTTTGGACTTTGATGGAAACCATGTTGGTGTTGATTACTGCAAGTTGTAGAAACTATTAGAGATAACAAGCAACACCAAAATACTCTCCCCCTTTGACATCAAGGGCAAAGGGCAGACAAGATAATCTCCCCCTTTGATATTAAGAGCAAAGGGCTGACCATAATGAAGACTTCCATATCTAAATAGCTGAACATAAATATTGATCATGCTCCCCTATTCACATGTTGAATTCTTTGATTGAACTTCCCTTTGTCTATGCTGAGATGCACTATATCATCCATGCTCCCCTTGAGCACATGCAGAATCTGCAAATATTTTCCAAAAGAATAACATGACTCTATCACTCAACTATGTGAGTTTGACCTTCCTATCAATGATGACTCATACATACATCTCCCAACCAAGTGGGGATATACTGAATTTGACTCATCTTCCCAACCAAGTGCGGACATACATGACTGAAATATATCAATTATTACATCATCCTTCCCATGCATAGTGGGGTTACAAATTACATCACGTGATCAAAAAGGGACTCATCAAAAAAAGACTACAACAGACAGAGACAAATTATTACATCATGGGTCTTTATATGACCTTTACATCGAATGATATACATGACATTTATAACAGAGACCATATCTCAACAAGACCATGATATTCATCAGCAACTATCATACGCCATGTATGATCTGCTCCATAAGCATTTGTCAACAGCATCCAGACCAGCAACCTGTATATGTCCATCATCAGTTCCCAAGATATGACAGTGTAAATATCATCAACCTGTGACAAAGTATGTTTGCATATAGATATCAACTCATCGTCTTGATCTCATCAAGATCAACTTGCTTCGTTTCCTTAGTAGAAAGAGCCTTATCATAACCTTCCATGAATCAACTCAGCATATGTCATATCTCCAAGCAGTAACACAAAATCATTCACACCATATCATATATGAAAACATCATAGTCATCACATTATGATCTTTCACATCATCATCAAATCTAACATCACTAGGGAACATCCCACATCTGATAAGCATCAACCATGATAATCAACATATGTGAGTATCAACCTATCATCATAAGGTAAGAACTCATCATCTTATGTGATTAAGTAAGCCATGTCTTCGAATATCCATGTCTTCAAATAGTTATGTCTTCATGCGACCTGCAATAACATCATTCTCTTGGCCAACCAACAATATGCAACTTAAGTAGTCATCCATGTATCCATCATATTGTATATCCATCAAATAGATATCAATATGTATCTAGAAAATCATGAGCTCATGGTCATTTGTCAAGATTTCTTGATATCATCAACAGCAACAATCCTCAACCATGTGAGAGCCGAGAACTATAGGAATCATGCATCATAACCACACCATATGAACTTTATGCATCTTTGAAGGCATGATGACAGCAACATAAAAGAAACAAGTGGCTCATCATCAAATAATGAAGTTGTGTACTCAAGCTTTGTACTTCTCCTTGTCCTTATGAAGATCACCATGTAAGCAATGTATATGCATCATCAAAAAGTGATTCACAATCTTCTAAATATCAACTATGCGATCCCAAGTATCATTTGAGATTTTATCATGGGAAACTCATAACCGTAACATAGCAAGATGTATCATTTAGCCATATAAGCATCATCATCATTGATTAGGTACCAAATAATTCTAAACATAATGCCAACAATGCTTTATTAGAAGCATAGCATGTTCTCCCCCTGAACCTGTTTCCCCTGTTCACTATCATATCTGATCATTGCATATATCAGTAAGAAGTATCAAGGCATCATCATCAATCAGATATACATCAAGTTATCAACAACTTGTGAGGATAAAAACACTTCTAAATAACATCCACAAACTGTAGTCATCTATGACAAAAAATATAACTGATAATTGTCTGAATCATATCACATCAGTTTTTTTTTAGACTGTCCCACAACATTTTTCTCAAACTACATATACGCCACTGTGCAGCTTCAAACTCGTGTATATACGTGACTTGTCTTCATGAAACTTGCGTATGAGATTTAGAGCATTGAAGTTTCATACTTTCGGCTTCCTCTAAGTCTGTCATGTCTGTACACTGTGTCAAGCCACATTTTTCTGACTGTACTTCCTTCTTCTTCAATATCTTCGAGTGTGATGATGTTTTCTCCTTTTGGTATGGTGCCCAAAATTTTCTCCTGCATTCCTTTGCTATGTGTCTAAACTTGTTACATGCATAACATCTTAATGTTTCATATTTCTTCTATAGCATTCAATGGCTTTGTGACCAAACATATTGCAAGAAAAACAATATCCTTTAAAGTCCCTAGAAGTTGATGATCTTTCTGTGTGACGATCTTGAACCATTCTACTTCTGCATCTTGTTGTAACATGTCCAAGATTATGACATATAAAGCATTCAACATTATTCATTTGAGGAAATAACCGACTATCACTTCCATAGTTAGGAGTCAAATATTTTCTTTGAAGAATTTCTTTCCTTGGTTGTTGATGGCATTGACCTCTCATCTCCTTGTTGAGCATTTCCAATTTTGCATTAGAGTTCCTTGCCTCACTTTGTGAGCTAGATTCACCTTCATGAAAACCAAGACCATTTTTGATGGCAGGAGACCTTTGACTACTGAGAATATCATCCAAAATCTTAGTACTATCTTAAAATCGTAAAAGCTTATCCTTTTCTCCTAATTTAACTTTTAGGATATTTACCTCAACTTGATATTTCTCTTCCTTTTCAAGATATTGTTTCTTCATGATTTCTTCAGCTTTTCTTCCTTCTTCCATCTGTTTCCTTAATTCAAGAACTTCATTTTTTTGGTCTTCAAGAGCTTGGAGTAGTTCTTCATTCTGCTTATTTTATTTTTCAAGATCTTCTTTTAGAGAGAGGATCTTAGCTTCAAGACTTTCATAGTAACTGGATCTATCCTTGAGTTTCTTGATTGTTGTGCTCCTTTTATTTACTTCATTTATTAATGATGTCACTTCATCCTACAACTTTTGACATTGATCTTCCTTTTCCTTGTTTCCTTCCTCTAGTTGAGCTTTTAGTTTGGTAGCTTCTTTTTTGAAGGCACACTCCCTTTTGTCCAATAGATCTTGTTGATATCTAATTTTGTCTGTGAGCCTTTGAAATTCTACCTCTATTTGATATCTTTCTCTCTCACCCATAAGAGAAAATTCAGTTGTTTCGCTATCACTTTCATCATCTTCAAATGGACAGAGAAATGTATCACCAAAGGATAACAATTTCATACCTGATAGTTCTTTTGCTTGTTCATCTTCATTCTGAGGTGATTCTAAATCTAAAGAGTTTCTTCCACATAATCCCCAATCGACTCTCCCACTGTCGTAGTTCCTTTGAGATGTATTATTCTTCTGAGGTGCTTTCTTATTTAGCTTCTTTCCCATTGTTCTATGGATCTCCTTCAAGCGATCAAGCTTCTACCAAAGGACCTGCTCTAATACCAATTATTAGAAATAATACTAAGAGGGGGGTGAATCAGTATTAGTCAAGTCAATAATCTTTTTCTTTTCATACTCAAATTTATATATGCTACTTCAATGAAGGTAACCCGCGTGTACACGCAACTGTGTTTAAGGAAACAAGTGTATATCCAACAAACTAATGATTCAGTTAATTCATCATATATTGATATTTAATCTGTGCATCAGTACTCTATTAAACATTAAATAGTAACCATGTGAAGTTAATAACATAATGAACTATCACACATAAGCAACACACATGAACACCAAGATTTAAGGTGGAAAACCAAAGTGGCTGAAAACCACCTGCTATTGTCATCACTGTCTTCTTTTAATAATAAGAAAAATTGTTTACAACATTGTATTGGTGCAGACTCATACCAGTACACAGGCTTCTACCTGCAGAAGGTTACTACCTTCTCTCATTCTCCAGTTTCTATTGGAAGGGAGCTACAACCCCCTAGCTCTTGTACTAGCCGATATGTTTACTAGTACATAGGCATCGACCTACAGAAGGCTACAACCTTCTCTCTTCCTCTAGGGACCACGTTTCATAAATTTTCAGACTGGATGCTCCTGGTACACAACAATACACATTAAGGCCTTGTTTCATCCAATTTTCATACTGGACCCATTATCAACATTGAAGCTCAAAATCAATCACCATTGCACTACAACCATCAAATACATCTTCATTAACCAATCATTGAAACTCAATCGTAAATCTCTGAATCACCCAAAACTGAATCACTGAAAGCCCATCGTCATTGAATCAAATCACAATCAATAAATCTGAACATTCAGTATACTATCATCAAACTGTAGTCACCAGAACACAGAGCAGAACCCAGAATTCTGCAACAACAGTCAAATCCACCTGTAACTTCAAATATCATATTACATAATGTATACGCTACTTAGATGTGTTGAACTAGCGTGTATACGCGCTTTTATTAAAGCCAACCAGTGTATATGTCTGTAAATATTAATTCATAATTTTGCAGCTATTCCATACTTCAGTTATACCCAGATCATAACATTTACTGAACAATACATGCGTCAGTATTTAGATCTAGAATAAACATGATCAAAAGATAATTCATTTCAAGCCTTAAGATCCTGATCCATCATTAGATCTTATCCTCCATCAACTGCTAAGGTTCATCCTTGGTTCAGATCAAGAAAAAGCACCATAAGCTGATAACCTGCATACTAGATCTCACACTTCATCAGATATTCAATCCTTGCACCCCTTGGCCTAATGATCTTCTCCTCCTTTTATAGTTTTAGGCCTTTCTCAATACCATGGACCAAAACCACTTAGGACCAATACCTTGGACCAAATACCTAGGGTCAATACCTCAGACCAGATACCTTGGACCAATACCATGGATCAAAATACCATGGACCAAAGACCTCAGACCAAAAACTTAGTTTTCCAAAGTATATGCGCTTTTCCTTCTGTGAAAGTGTGTATGTACGTATACGTTACTTGTGATCAATGAACTTGTGTGTATACACAGCTTGGTCAAGGTGAACCTACGTATACCTCTCTTTCTTCATTCTTTGTAGTCTAAACTGTAATTCTTTGTTGTTGTCATGTTGTACTGTGATCTTTCATTTGAGTGAGTTGCCTTCTGAATTGATTCCTTGAAACTGCCCTGCATTTCATCACTTCTGTAAACACAACTATCATGCATTCTGTCACATCTGATAGCTCTTCTATAGATTCATCTAGTTACCATATATAAGTGAGTTGTTTTACTACAAGTGGGTTTCCATCAAGTACAACACATGCATCATAATGCCAACAAATTGTAGCACAGTTTACTATTTTTAGCAGTTTTTCAGGCCTTGAACTTCTGGAGCCATTTTGAGGCCCTAAACGACGTTTTTTGGGAAAAATGGGAGCAACATCAATCCTGGACCTATGTTGCTCACTAAAAAGTTGTATTCATCATATATATATTTCTAACAAGGTATTGTGCACGTAAAATGGAGATCATATGCCAAAGTTACAACCTTGGGAATTTGATGTACCAATTTACCCAAACAGGGCCCATAATTTGGCGCTTCATCTCCTAGGGTTAGGTTTTTAGATGTTTAGGATTTTCCATTGTTTCTCAATAATAAATAGGCCTTCGAGCTTCATTGTAAGACATTTCAGAGGCATGTAGCCGCCATGTCTCTCCTCAGGGATAAGCTACCATCGCCCGAGCTAGTTTATTTCCATTTTTGTTTGTAAGCATATTTCAGTATTTTACATTAATGAAATTAAGTATTATTTCTGATGCATCTTTGTATTTATGGTTGTATTTGTAATTTGTTGCATTCCCGTTTAAATCCGGATCATTAATGACTCAGACCCCCACAAAATCTTCTTCCAAACAGAAGTTAGTCTCCAACACTACTCCAAATGATTCCTCTCGCAATACGCCTGGCCCTGGTTAAACCTTGGAGGTTCACGCTGTCCAGTCTACCACAGTGAATAAATCCTCTAAATGTAATAAGAAAGGAAAAGGCAAGGGTAAAGCCAATGCCCCAAAACAGGGTCCTCCTAAATCATCTGCTGGTGATGTTTCCCAATAGAAACCCAAGTATCCATGCCTCATCTGTGAGGAGGATCACTATACTAAGGATTGTCCCAGACGGTCTCAAGTTAGTCATTTTCTCAAAGGGATCCCCATTGTCCTGAAAGATCCCTTTCCGTCCTAGCAGACTCAAATGATAGACCAGTCTCAGTCACCTGCTTCCTCGGGTTCACAAGTGTTCATGATGATTACCCCGATCAACGTGGCTACCAGGTCAAAAGATTATCAAACTCTTACCCCATCGGCAAGGAAAAAGAAAGAAGGCACCACTTCTTATTCCACCCTGTCCAGTTCTGGTTCTCTCCATATAGAGCGACCTAATCTTGATTCCACCATCCGACCACCTTCTCAAGGTGTGCTTCGAAAGTCCTCATACAATTCCAACGCTCAAGCCGCTCAACATTATAACATTGTTGAATATTTGGCTCAAGTGCCATCAGCTATGTCTACTGTCGAGGTCCTTCAAAGTTGTCCTTCTTAGCGGAAATCATTACTATCATCTATTGGGGGTATTGATCCAGCTGACTCTAATCTCATATGTTTCGACCTGTAAAACCATGTTCCGTGTTTACCTCATCAAATTGCCTTTCTCATTCACGTAATCATAAATGAGAAAAACATTCATAGGACCATCATCGATGAATTTGCTTCTACCTACATCATGTTTGTCACTTGTTGGAAGGCAATTGTTAGGTCCCTATACTACTAGTGTAACCCCTTATTGTTATTAGTACAACCCCCTTATTATATCGTTGTGCCCATGTAGTCCCCATATTGTTATTATTGTGCCCCATAGAAGCCCACTATTGTTATTATTGTGCCCTTACATTATTATTGTTATGTCGACTCTCATTATATTATGACCCCTTAGACTCCTATATATAGAAAGGAGGTCTTGCCATTTGTATCATCCAAGAATTTTCATTTGTGTAATGTAAAGGAGGTTTCCCCTCGAAGAGGCTTATTTATAAGGCATTAATTGTTGGCATTATGATACAGGTGTTTTCCTTGATGGAAACTCACTCAGAGGTATGATACAGGTGGCAACTCAATCAGAGGACAGATCTTAGTACAGCAGGTCAAGAGAGAGATATGCGCAGGTTAACCTTACTGAAAGTGCGTAATAACGCGGGTGGGAAGAACAAAAGGCATGTATACGTACACATGCAGCTTCACATGAGGAAAGGTGTGTACATGTTGGAAAACTAAGTTTTGGCCCGTGGTATGGTATTTTGGTATTGGTCCATGGTATTGCGTCCGAAATTTTGAACCCAGGTATTGGGTCCCAGGTATTGGTTCTACATGGTTTTGGACCATGGTATTGAGAGAAGCCTAAACCTATATAGGGAGAATATCATTAGGCCAAAGGAGGGCAAGTGGGTGTTAAATATTTGATGAAGTGTGAGATCTAGTATATTGGTTATGGGTTTGTGATGCTAGGCTCGATCTGAATCAAGGAGGCTCCTATGCTATTGATAAAGTTGGAAATTGTAGCGAAGGTATAAGTAATTATCTTTATATCTGTACGCGGGTTCTCTCTGGTGAAAGTGTGTATACATGCAGGTTTCACACAGTCAAGTAGTGTATACAGTGTGAGATTTGATGTTTCAGGTTCTAGTGGTTATTGCAGAGTTCTGGCCTCTGGTCTGTGTTTTGGTAACTGTGTTTTGATGACAGGATTTCAGTGATTCAGTATTGGGTGATTCAGAGATTGATGATGCAGGTATAGTTGATGATTGTATTGCAGTGGTGATTGCTTTGTGTCTATGGATCCAGTCTGAAAATTTATGAAACGTGGTCCCTGGAAGAAAAGAGAAGGTTGTAGCTTTCTGTAGGCCAGCACCTACGTACTAGTACATCAACTAGTACAAGAGCTAAGGGGGTTGTATCTCCCTTCCAGGAGAGAATAGAGAATGAGAGAAGGTAGTAGCCTTCTGCAGGTAGAAGCCTGCGTACTGGCATAAGACTACACCAGTACATAATGATTGTAAAAAGAAGTTTCTAATTGAAAGAAGATAGAGAAGAATTGCAACGGGTGGTTTTCACCCACATTGGGTTTCCACCTTATATCATGGTGTTCATGTGTGTTTCTTATGTGTGATGATCTGTTTTGTTTTACTGTTCATATTGTTAATAATGTTCTGATGTACTCATTAAAGGATTAACTAACTAAATCATAAGTTTACTGGATATACACTTGTTGCATTACACACGGTTGCGTATACACGCGGTTTGCCTTAACTGAAGTAGCGTATATGAATTTGAGTATGAAAATGAAAAAGCTATATTGATGTGATAATACTAATTCACCCCCCCCCCCCCCCCCGTATTATTTCCAATAATTGGTATCAAAGAAGGTCCTTTAGAAGAAGCTTGATCGCTTGACGGAAAGATCCATCAGAATGAGTAATCAAGAAAGAGAGGCATCCATCAGGCCCCAATATTTGATGGGAGCAACTTTATCCACTAGAAGACAAGAACCACAGCATATCTACAATCACTTGGAACGGATGTTTGGGGAATCGTGGTAGGAGGATACACATATCCATCAGCAATTCCTACAAATACAGCAGAGAGAAAGAAATATGAACTCAATGCCAAAGTTGTTACTATCTTATTGGGAAGTTTGTCACAATCAGAATTTATGAAGGTCATGCATTTCAAATCAGCCAAAGAAATATGGGACAAAATCATTCTAAGCTACAAAGGGGATGAACAGCTAAAACGAGCAACGCTTCAAACTCTCAGAATACGGTATGAAAATCTTAAAATGCATAGTAATTAAAGCATAGCTAATTACTTTCTGCGCATATATGAGATTTTCAATTGTATGAGGAATCTGGGTGAAGAATTTAAGGAGGTTGTCTTAGTGGAAAAGGTTTTAAGATCCCTATCTTCTAAATTTGATTCCAAAGTTTCTGCCATAGAAGAAAAGGAGGATCTGCAAAAAATCACTATGTCGCAGCTTCACGGAATCTCAATTGCTTTTCAGATGAGAAAAGTAGGACCATCAGATGTGAGAGAAGCTGCATTCGAAGTGTCAGCAAAAGAATCAGGATACATTTCAGAAGGAGAAGATGAGGTAAATTTTGTCAAGAATCTTGAATGGGGATCCGGAAGGTTCAAAGGTAAGTTGCCTTTCAAATGCTTTTCATGTGCTAGAGTTGGTCACTATGCTACTAGATGCCCTCATAACAAAGGAAAGATGTCTGAAGAAGGTAATAGAAGTTATTATACCCATGTTAAAATTATTGACTCATCCAATAATGATGAATACATTAGACTTCTCATGGCATATGACAATAAGGAAATAGAAACAAAAGAAGTTACCAGATTAAAGGAACAATTGGAGTCAGTAAACAGAGTAAGGGAGCAATTGCAGGATGTAGTAAAAGATCAGAGCATAACAATTGAGAGACTTGAATCGAAGATCATCTCTCTAAAAGAAGATCGTAAAAACTCAAAGAAGCAAAATAGAGAAGCTCTTGAAGAACAAGAACATGAAGTGATAGAATTAAGGCAACAAGTGGAAGAAGGAAGAAAAGCTGAAGAAAACATAAGGAAGTAGTATCTGGAAAAGGAAGAATAACATCAGGTTGAGGTAAATATCTTACAAAGTAAATAGAAGAAAAGGATAAACTATTACGATTTCAAGACAGTACTAAGATTTTGGATGACATTTTTGGTAGTCAAAGATCCCCTACTATCAAAACTGGTCTTGGCTTTTATGAATCTGTTGAAGGTGAATCTAGCTCACAAGGTGAGGCAAGGAACTCTAATGAGAATTCTGAAAGGCTCAACAAGGAGATGAGAGGACAACCTCATCAACAGCCAAGAAAAGAAAATCCTTTACTCCTAACTATGGAAGTGATAGACGATTATTTCGTCCATTGAATAATTTTGAATGTTATGTATGTCATAATCTTGGACATGTTGCAGCCAGATGCAGAAGTAGAATAGTCCAAGACTGTCACACAAGATCATTACATTCCAGGTACTTCAAAGGATATTGTTTTGCTTGCAATATGTTTGGCCACAAAGCAATTGATTGCAATAGAAGGAACATGAAACATGTAAGATGTTATGCATGTAACAAGTTTGGACATAAAGCAAGGGAATGCAAGAGAAAAATTCAAACTCCAAAGCAAGAGGATTATACATCATCACAATTCCAGGTATTGAAGAAGACAAAATTAGAGATAGAAAGGTGTGACATAACTCAGTTAGCTGATGTAACAGACACAAGGGAAACTGAAAGTGTATACCTTCAGTATTCCATCTTGCATACATTGATATAATAAAGGTAAGTCGCGTATATACACGAATCATATGCTGCATAGTCGTGTATATGGAGCTCTGAAGAAAAGCATCAGAACAGATTCAGTATATGATGGTTGGCACAGGCTCAGGGGGAGCATATGTTTTGAATAACGCATTGTTGGCATTATGGTTAGAAGTCCTTGATGATGCTTATTGACACATCTTGCTACTAATTGTTGATTGACCAAGAGAATGGATTGCAGGTTAATATACTTATGATGAAGATAATATGATGTATGATAGTTACTGATAACTATCATGTTCATGTTTAGATCCTTGTGAGTTCATATGATGTATTTTGGTTACCCCACTATGCATGGGATGGATGATGTAATGGTTATTGTTGATGAGTCACGTATAAACATTTGGTATATCCCCACTTGGTTGGGTGGATGAGTCCAAAAATGGTGTATTCCCACTTGATTGAGAAATTGATGTATAGAGTCATGTTATGCTTGCATGTGCTCAGGGGGAGCATGGACGGATTGGTACATCTTGTCATATACAAAGGGGGAGCTCAATCATAGATTTCAGCATGTACTAAGGGGGAGCATGGATAGCAGAATGTAGATCAAAGAAGAGAATATCTTGGTCTGCCCTTTGCCCTTAATGTCAAAGGGGGAGAGTGACTTAGTGTGGTGGTTGCCATCAAGTCCAAAGCGGGATATTTTTGGCATTATGATACAGGTGTTGTCCTTGATGGCAACTCACTCAGAGGTATGATACAGGTGGCAACTCACTCAGAGGACAGATCTTAGTACAACAGGTCAAGAGAGAGATATACGCAGGTTAACCTTATTGAAAGTGCATATACACGCGGGTGAGAAGAACAAAAGACGTGTATACGTACACACGTAGGTTCATAGGAAGAAAGGCGCGTACATGTTGGAAAACTAAGTTTTGGTCCGTGGTATGGTATTTTGGTATTGGTCCGTGGTATTGTGTCCAAAATGTTGAACCCAGGTATTGGGTCCCAGGTATTGGTTCTACATGGTTTTGTACCATGGTATTGAGAGAAGCCTAAACCTATATAAGGAGAAGATCATTAGGCCAAAGGAGGGCAAGTGGGTGTTGAATATTTGATGAAGTGTGAGATCTAGTATACTGTTTATGGGTTTGTGATGCTTGGCTCGATCTGAATCAAGGAGGCTCCTATGCGGTTGATAAAGTTGGAAATTGCAGCGAAGGTATAAGTAATTATCTTTAGATCTATACGCGGGTTCTCTCTGGTGAAAGTGCATATACATGCAGGTTTGACACAGTCAAGTAGCGTATATAGTGTGAGATTTGATGTTTCAAGTTCTAGTGGTTATTGCAGAGTTCTGGCCTCTGGTCTGTGTTCTGGTAACTATGTTTTGATGGTAGGATGTCAGTGATTCAGTATTGGGTGATTCAGAGATTGATGATGCAGGTATAGTTGATGATTGTATTGCAGTGGTGATTGCTTTGTGTCTATGGATCCAGTCTGAAAATTTATGAAACGTGGTCCCTGGAAGAAAAGAGAAGGTTGTAGCCTTCTGTAGGCTAGCACCTACGTACAGTACATCAATCCTAGTACAAGAGCTAAGAGGTTGTAGCTCCTTCCAGGGAGAGTCTGGAGGAACGAGAGAATGTAGGTGCCTTCTGCGGGTAGAAGCCTGCATTACTTGCATTAGGACTGCACCAGTACATTATAATCATTGTAAAAAGAAGTTTCTAATTGAAAGAAGATAGAGACGAATTGCAGCAGGTGGTTTTCACCCACATTGGGTTTCCACCTTATATCATGGTGTTCATGTGTGTTGCTTATGTGTGATGATCTGTTCTATTTTACTGTTCATATGGTTAATAATGTTCTGATGCACTCATTAAAGGATCAACTAACTGAATCATAAGTTTACTGGATATACGCTTGTTGCATTACACACAGTTGTGTATACACGCGGTTTGCCTTAACTGAAGTAGCGTATATGAATTTGAGTATGAAAATGAAAAAGTTATATTGACGTGATAATACTGATTCACCCCCCTCCTCTCAGTATTACTTCCAACAATCTATCTTTTCTATCTTTTTGTGAGTTGGTTTCATAACATTTGGTATCAGAGTTGTGGATTATAGTGTTTCGCTGCTCCAAACAAGTCATTGTGGAATTTTCACTAAAACTTTTTCGCTACGAAGTTTCAAAAGCTAAAAAAAAAACCCATTTGAGAAGAAATTAGTTTGAACCTCGTGTCCAAATTTCAGATCTTGTCTTGTTTTATTTTCGGAGATATGATCTGAGGAAGTTAGGATTTTTGCAGGCTCCGGAATTTCATTTCAAACAGGTCATCGTGGAATTTTCGCTATAATATTTGTTCTACAAAGGTTCAAACTTTGAAATTAAAATTCATTTGAAACGAAATCTTGGTGAATCTTGGGTCCAAATTTCATATCTTGTCTCACTATATTTTCAGAGATATAATCTGAGACATTTAGGGTTTCTGCAGGCTCCCGAATTACATCCAAAACAGGTGAGCTAGGGAAAATCGTCATAACTTTCTCTCTAAGCATCAAATTGAAATTAAGAAGTTATAGAAAGAGTATGGAATTTAGTTTTCTGTGTATCGGTTTCATGCCCTAAGGTTGAAAGAGTGACACATGGCACTTCATACAAGTTCGCTCTACTGAACTAGTCTATAATCGAGTCATCGTGGGAGATTTGACATAACGCTTCCTTACAGAATCCAATTTTGATCAGACTGGTGGCATTGGAAAGAGGATGCAAAGGGCTACTACAGGTTCCAATTTTGGAATTGGAAGATCTGAAATTACATAGTTACATTCGTTTCAAGATCGAGCTCCTAAAATAAAGAAAAGGTGATATGAGGAAGTTTGATGGCAAGGATCCGATAAATTAGATACTACAGAGGGAGAAATATTTTGATCTACATGAGGTGCAACTATTACAAAAGGTATGTATTGCATCTTCATATTTAGAACTGGATCAATTTTTATGGTATAAAGGGATTTGTTCTCATAAACCACTTGTTACGTGGTCAATTTTCACAGAGGAAATGATAGCACATTATGAGGATACAAAGAGAAACACCTTCTTTAGCCAATTGATAAATCTCAAAAAAAAGTGTTGAATAGTAGAGCACATTGAGGAATTTCAAAAATTGAATATAAGGGAAATGGTATTCCACAGAAGTAGAGGATTAATGTCTCCATAGGGACTTTAAAGGATAACATTTAACATGAGGTTCTTCTTTGGGAACCTGATTCATTGGAGAAGGCATTCAGGTTGGCAAGAAAAGTGGAAAGCAAAATTATGCCAACAATGAATTCTACCCCTCACAATTATAAAGATGAAAGTGTTGTTTCTCCTAGCCTTCCACAACCTACAAGGTTGACACCAAAACAATTGGAAGAAAAAAGAGCAAAAGGACTTTGTTAAAATTGTGATAACAAATACATTAAAGGTCATAAGTGTGCTGAGAAGAAATTATTTTACATTGATTGTGAAGAGGAGGAAGGAAAGGATGAAGAAACATCAAAAGAAGAGGATATACACCAAGAACCAACCCCAGAGAAAGAATAAATGAATCCAACCATATCTTTTAAATCATTGGCAACAATTACCACTCCTCAAACTCCCAAGATAGAAGGATATATCAAGAAGAAAAATGTTTAGGAAGTGAAAGATCACATCAAGAAAGAAGAAATGAATCCGACCATATCTTGTAATGCATTAGCTGGAATTACCACTCCTCAAACTATCAAGATAGAAGGACATATCAAGAAGAAAAACATTCAAGAAGTGAAAGATCACAAGGAGCATTAAGAAATGAATCCAACCATATCTTGTAATGAATTGGAAGAAATTACCACTCCTCAAACTCTCAAGATAGAAGGACATATCAAGAAGAAAAAGATTCAAGAAGTAAAAGATCACATCGAGCATCAAGAACAAGTTCTCCAACTTTTAAAGCATAATGCCACTTTGGTGCAGAATCAAATGAAACAACATGCAGATCAACATCATAGTGAAAAAAAATTTGATGTAGGCGATTGGGTATATTTACGGCTACATCTTAAGCAAGCAATTTATGAGAAGGAAATGTTGGCAATACTACATGCACTTAAAAAATGTCGACCTTTCTTAATGGGAAGACACTTCAAGGTAAAAATGGATCATGATAGTCTTAAATACTTTTCAGAACAAAGGTTATCTTTAGAAGAATAGAAAAATGGGTCACAAATATGTTGGGTTCTGACTTTGAAAACATCTACAAAAAAGGGAAGAAAAATGTTGTTGCAGATGCACTCTCAAGAACGGATGAGGATGTGGAAGAATTGTTTTGTGTTATTTCTATTATCCAACCAGATTGGATAAACGAAGCAAGGGATGAATGGAAGAAGGAACAAGAAGTGTGGCCACATATTCAAAAGTTGTAGAAGATCCCAGTTCAAACAATATTGCCAGAACTTGATGAGGAAGGAAAAATCATATTGGAACCTAGAGCAGTCACAGAAACAAGAACCTGATAGCTACGAAATCAATCAATTTCAGAGTATCTCATCAAGTGGAAGAACTTACCTACTGAATATTTGACATGGGATGACAAGAATTTTATACAAAAGCATCAAGAACTACTCAAGTGTTGAGGACAACACTTTTTGAAGGAGAGGGGCATGTTAGGTCCCGATACTACTAGTGTATCCCCTTATTGTTATTAGTACAACCCCCTTATTATATTGTTGTGCCCATGTAGTCCCCATATTTTTATTATTGTACCCCATAGAAGCCCACTGTTGTTATTATTGTGCCCTTACATTATTATTATTATGATGTCGGCTCTAATCATATTATGACCCCTTATACTCCTATATATAGAAAGGAGGTCTTGTCATTTGTGTCATCTAAGAATTGTTCATTTGTGTAATGTAAAGGAGGTTTCCCCCTCGAAGAGGCTTATTTCTAAGGAATTGATCTATCTTTTCTATCTTTTTCTGAGCTGGTTTCATAACATGTTCCAAGCTGGGCATAAGATCAACATCCTAATTTTGATGTTGTTGTTATACCTCCATGTCTTGAATAAATATTAAATCTTCAATCTCTTAGGAAAATTATTTGTCCTACTGTTGTTTTCTCTCTTCTTCTCGTAGTTGATTTTGTTCTTCTTCCTCTTCTTTCTTCAAAATTGTTTCTTCTTCCTCTTTTCTTTTCATTTCTTCTTCTTATATATACATTTCCTCTTGTTCTTTCTTCTCTTATTCTTCCTTATGTCTTTGTTCTTCTTCTTGCCTCTTTTGTTTCCTCTTTCTCTCTACTACCATTTCCAATTTTAAAATTGTTTGTTTTACATTGAATTTTCAACTTTTCTCCTCTGATGGACCGTGTGAAACCTTCCTTTTATACTTTATGCTGAATGGGTTGCGCTTCTTTTATTTCCCTACTTCCAAAGTCACATCTTGTTATGGAGTCGCACGCAAAGTACTTGCCTGGATGACTGGTGCGTGGGGATTAGAGGCATTATAATAGTTCTTGATCTTCTCCTCCTCTAGTCTAGAGTAGGTCCCACTTAGCTAGGTTAAATGTATCTTGGCACAGTGTTTCTTGCAAACACTTATGGGATCTTATGGGCAGTACTCCATAATGCCAAGCCTAAAGGTATCCAACTCATTATCTTTAGTTTCTGCAACCTTCATGTTCTTAATTTCATAAGATCCCACCTGCAAAGGAAAAGTGGGCCAAGGTGCTTTATTTTTCCATTTCAATACTACTAATAATCTTGTTGAAATATTGTATGCAATCTCCTACATGATCAATTCACCTGTGGCATACCTCGGCAACAAATGTGAAACAACCTGAGGTAAGTGTCATCTGGTCAGGCAAACCAATCAACAAGTTATGCTACTAAGTCCATAGCCTCATGGGACATGCAAGGCAGATCTTCCTAAAAAATCATCTAGTACAACACTATGAGGAAGTGGTCAACCAACTTCTTCATAACTCCTTTGTAACTGCACTCTAATAGCAACTTGCCATAAATATGAGCAACAGTCTATTTTGGTGTCTAGGTCCAACTCATGCTAGACAAAGAATTATGAGCACATATACCATCGAACAGGCATGCAGACATATGAAATATGTCTTTCTTTCCCTTGGGAGGATTCTTTGAATTAGTCACATTGATCCTTAGTTCCAGAGCCAAAATATCCTACTAGTTAAATACCTTCCACACATTGACAATTTGGTGCAACATATAAACCTAACCTTCAAGGAAGGTTTCAGTACTCTTTGACCATATATCTGGCAGCATAATATAATCAGGTAGTGGAACACCTTTCTAAGAGATCCAGTCTTGTATGTGTTGATGGGTGTTTGGTGGAACTTGGATGGCTCATTCACCCAAGTTTTGATAACATATTTGGTGCTCAAATCATTAGATATTGCATAAAAATGTGAATCAATATATGCTTATGGGTTAGGAAAAATGATACA
Source organism: Pinus taeda (assembly GCA_000404065.3). NCBI lineage: Eukaryota > Viridiplantae > Streptophyta > Pinopsida > Pinales > Pinaceae > Pinus > Pinus taeda. The sequence goes on from APFE030503934.1 coordinate 778,709, forward strand.
TCAGATCAATATCATGGACCAAATATGAAGTAATTCATTGTCCTCTAACATTGTTGAGTGTCATGGTATTTGTATCCAAGTGTGACAGGATCCACTTGATGATATTTGCACAAGGGAAGATTGGGAGACTCCACACAGCGCTATGCAAACCTCACTTCTTAACGTTTATGTACACCTATCTGTCTTCCATATCTACTTTGAAATTGGTAGTTGTGAATCCAATTTTAACTATATGCCATGTGATATTTGAATCCTTTTCAATGAAGAGTTGAGTGTCAGATAGAATAGGCATGGTAATTGGATTACTCTAAACCACTTCATCAGTGTTGATCTCTGTATTTTCTTTTGAGGATGATCTCTTTGGAGGCATGATGACAACAACTGATGAGAGAGAGATGAGCTCAAAACCTGCACTAACTGTATCACAAGATGCACTCATGGAAAGAACAAATTAGATCTAGAAGACTAGTTCATTCCTCAAGTTCAGAGTAGCAACACACTCACTGAAGAGAAGGATTGCACAATTTCTAGGCTCAGGGAGGCAGATTGGGCTCTTGAACTGTGAACTACGTAGTCTCAACAGGCAAGGGTGGAGCTTGAAGCTTGAGATAGTATCAGTTGGGTAGTTAAGGGAAGATATTGTGCAATGAGGCCAAGTCTGAGGAATAAGGCCTAAAACAGCACAATTTGCAACTAAGCAAGATAGTGACTGTGCACTGTGTAGTCTCAGAGGCCAAGGTTGAGGCTTGAGCCTTGAACTTATGAAATGCGTGGTTGGAAGGGGTAGAAGTTACTCAGGATTGCACAAATATGCCTAAGAAGGAGAAAGAAAAACTTCAATATTTGAATGTCAGGGCAGGAAGAAGTGTAGATATTCCTCAGGGTAAGTTAGATCAGTGAATAACATGGGCCAGAAAAGATCATGCCAAAGGAAAAACATGCATGCACAAAATGACCCAACTACGACAACTGTTGGTAGGCAAAAAGTAAGAAGTCAATGCGACACTTTTAAAAAGTGAACGGAATATTGAAACAACACTTGTACAACCTAATAAAAATATAAATTCCATATATTATGAAAAGGAAAAATAACACCCATAAAAGAAAAATAAACAAAAGCGATAGAAAAAGTAGCAAAAACTGACACATGCAAAAGTTACATGAAAAATCCATGCAAACTAAGTCGAAAGCTCCTTTATCTTGTTGGGAATGTTAGAGCTCTAATGTTGAATGTGAAAATGAGCTCTAAGAATGTCTATTATATATATCTAGCCCCTATGGGGTTAGGTTAGGGTTTATGACGCATGCCTAAAATCAAGGAAAAAGTAACATTTGTCTCAAGATAAAAAATAGTAAATTTGTGCCACTTGTAAAACATTAATTGTGGACTCCTTATTTTCTAGGGATGAGCACTTAAATTATTCTGGGAAACTACACATTCACACTAGCAAAAGGAATTGCGCAATTCCCAACAACGAGGGATTACATAGTTCGTTGTCTTAGTGGACTACGCATATTTGGTTGTGAGAGAGAGATAGCACACTTTTCATGCTCAGTGGTTCCCCATCTTGAAGAATTATGCAGTTTTGATCCTCAAAGAATAACACATTTTCTAGTGACAAAGGATTGTGCGACCCCTAGAGGGAAGACTGACAGTAGGTGCAAGATCAAGGAAGGAGATGGCTTGTGTCTAAAATATGTTTATTTGCTGTCAATAAAACTTAGTCATCATCAAGAAACCCTAATCAAGTCATCACAAGAAGTACATGCAAAGATAAGTCTTCACAATAAAAAGGAATACTTGAAAATAGTGGAAAATAGGTTCTTATGAATAGAAGGTAGGCTCCAAAATTAAGGCATGGACAAAATTTTGAAGGGGGGTTTGTAGCAGCTACAAGAATGCACTACTTCCTTGGTTTGGAGGTGTGGTGGGGAGATGGAGAGTTATTTGGGTGTCAATGGAAGTGCCTCTGAAATACTTCAGAGATTTCATATGCAGGACTGCAATCCTGTGAACACTCCTCTAGCTACCAACTAGAGGATGGAGGATGCCTCTAAAGGACAGGTAGTAGATGCCACCATTTACACATAGTTGGTGGGGTCTTTGATGTATCTAGTGAACACAAGGCCTAACATATGTTATGCAGTTAATCAAATGAGTCAATTTATGGTTAACCTGCCAAGCTTCACTAGAAAGAAACAAAACATGTGCTTAGATACCTCAGAGGCACAACAAATTTTAGACTATGATACATGAGGATTGATGGTGTGAAGCTCCAAGGCTCCACTGATGCATATTGGTCAGGGATTCCATTAGAAAAGAAGAGAACTTCGGAAGATATCTTCAGTGTTGGGCCAAAATTATTTCTTGGTATAGTAGGAAACAAAGATCCATTACACTCAGGTTAGCAGAGGTCAAGCATATGGTTGTAGTTAAGCAAAATGTGAGGCGATTTGGATGAGGAAAAGTATTGTTGGTATTTTTAATTAGGAGATGGATCCTAGTGTGATATTCAAAGTTATATCAAACTCTCTAAAAATATAGTATTTCATGACAGGTCCAAGCACATTTATATAAGGTACCATCACTTGAGATATTTTATGCAAAGGAGAATCATGATGTTGCAGTACATTCCTACAGAGGAGTAGGATGCATATATTTTGACAAAGGCATTGTCAAGAGGCAAATTCGAGTTCCATAAGAGCAGGTTAGGGGTGGTGGAGAACCCTTTTCTTGCTAAGAGGGAGTGTTAAAATATAGGAAGAAAAGGCTTCATTTGACTTGTGCCTTAGTCAAATGGAGAAATTTGATTTTTCACATCAACAATATGACTTGGATTGCAATTAGTTGGAGTGACATGGTTTTGACTCCTAGTTAAGTCAATAAATTCGAGTTATAGGCTAGAAGTAAAGTTGTGCATGGGTTGATTGCTAAAATTTAGCAATCTAGTGGAGTTATTATTAGTTAAACTCAATTAACTGAGCTCTATTGTTTAGTGGAGTCAATAGGAATTTAGTTGAGTAGTTATAACAGTTGTTAACTCACTAATCTCTCAGTTAACTGATCAATTTACTAAAAATAAACCCATTCGTGCATGGAATTCAAATTTCCTAGTTGGAGTGGAAGAAAAGACACATTGTAATTATCAATTGTATACTAGTTGAGTGTACAAACTTTTGCATAGAGAAGGTGATCAATTCCTCTAGAAATTGCACAAGGAAATAGGGAATTTCCCTATTATTAGGAGCTCATTTACTCGAGGATTGTGAAAGGAAACAAGAGGAAGGTTGAGGCTTGAATTGGCTAAGTGTTGCCCAGAGCAGGTCAGTGAGGAGGAGATCATAATTATAGTGCAAGGTGTGCTTCAACATTAAAACAAAACATTGTAATTGATTCATATTCTCATATGAATTAATGCAAAGCAGCAGAGGGATTTTTTCTAGTTAGGTTCCCTTATAAAATCATTGTGTTCCTTGTATTTTGATGGTTGCATGTTATTGCATGTGATTCTATCGTGTGTTTTCCTTTCCACGGAATAGTAGAAAAAAATGGTGTTTCTTGATTCAATTCAATTTCATTAGCAATGACAAATTTCTTGCAATTTATACAATGAATATTTTGTAATAACTTGTCATTCCCTTAAATTACCAGACATCAACTACATCTTTAGGTACTAGCCACTCAATAATAGCTTTAATATTTTCCCAAATCACGATAATTCCTTCTTCAGAAACTACATGTTCTAAATATTGAATATGTTTCTAATAGAATGAGCATTTTCTAAACTTAGCACACAACTCATTCTCTCTAAGTGTTTGATGAACAATATACAAATGCTAATCATGTTCTTTTTTGCTTTTTGAGTAAATCAGAATATCATCTATGAACACAATGACAAATTTTCCAAGAAAAGAGTTAAGCACATTATTCATCAGGCACATGAAAGTGGTTGGTGCATTAGTGAGTCCAAATGGAAGCACTATAAACTAATAGTGTCCATATATTGTTCTAAATTTTGTTTTGTGAATATCATTGTCTTTCATCCTAATCTAATGATATTCGGATCTTAGATCAATTTCTGAAAATATTGAAGCTCCTTGGACTTGATCAAACAAGTCATCAATATGGGGCAAAGGATATTTGTTTTGGATGGTCCATTTATTGAGTTGCTTGTAATCTATATAAAGCATAAGAGTCCCATCTTTCTTCTTAACAAATAAAAATGGTGAACCCCAAGGAGATACAGTAGGTCTTATGTATTTCTTATCTAGCAACTGTTGCAGCTAAATTTTTAACTCCATTAGCTCAGGAATGCTCATTCTATATGGAGCTTTAGATACCATAACTACTCCAGGAATGAGATCAATGGTGAAATATATATCTCTCCTTGGAGGAAGCCTCGATATCTCTTCAGTAAAGAAATGTTTATATTGCTTCCAAATAGGGTAGTCTTCTAGATATTGTTTATGTTTGTCACTAGATAAGTCTTCAATTAAACTAAAACAATTTGTTAGCCTATACATACACATTTATTTAATTTTAAGGCATAAATCTGCCTTACATAAATAAATCTTGGTATTCCATTGACTGTACATGCTTCCCATTCATCATTAATGCAAGTAAAAGACTTTTCTAGACAATTTAAAATCACTTTGAGTGGTTCCAACTAGTCCATCCCAACAAGACCATATGATGACCCCAAAGACAAAATGCTCATATTTAAATGAGTATTCATTCCATTCAGATTTAATAGACAATCTTTTCTTATTTCCGTAACTTTATTTTTGTTCTTGTAGCCAATTGTACCAATGAAGGCTTATTCTATTTTTCCTTTTTAAGTCCACATTTTTCAATTGCACCAGGGGAAATATAACTGAAATTATATCCAAGGTCTATTAATACTAAAACATTTTTTTTGAAAATTTTTACCTTGAACTTTCACCATAGTGGACTCGTGGTCTGCTTTTCATCCATCCAATGTTGCACTAATCCTTGGAATATTGCAGGAAATATCATTGATTGTAGAGGCCTCTTGCAAGTCGTTTATTGTTGCTCTTTTATTCACTGGTTTTTGGGGATAATCTATCCACAAATGGTTCTCATTTCATCCCCAACACTTGAATGGTGGTATAGATAATTGTACAAAGTTCCTATTTCCTGCTTCTACCCCTTGTCCACCTTTATGGCCTAGATTTTTTTGTTGATTCACACTTCTATTTTAATTCCCTACTTGATTAATTTTAAAGGTGTTAGAAAAGGAAGGTTTCTTAAACCTTTTTTTCTTACTATTTAACTTCTTATGTTTCTTAGCCATCCAACCCTTAGAATTGTCACCTTACTTTTGGTTCTGGTTAAAACACAATTTATTCTTTCTTATAGTTTCATTCATGGTTGTTGGATTTTCAAATTCAATCCTTTCTCTATGTGAAAAAGGAAAATAGCTAATGAACCTTCGTGTTTTAGCTTTTACTTCTTTCAAAAATGGCAAATAGCTCAGCAAACTCATAAACTTATTTACAAACTCATCCATGGTGGATTGTCCCAACCTTGACTCATGGAACTCTTTGGATTTCTCATCAAAATATCTTTTTGTTAAATGTGCCTTCTTAAATTCCTTCTTAAAGAGTTTCCATGTTATATTTTTTCTCCTAATCCTCTAAATGGATTTATTTTCCTCCCGCCATAAGTCTACTTTACCAGTGAACTAGTATGTAGCCAATTTGGCCTTCAAATTGCTTGGATAATTGTAGACCTCGAAATACTTTGACATATTTAGAATCCATGCTTCTTCTCCTTCTTCATATTCTCCATCAAATTTTGGAGGCCTAACCTTTTTGAATTCCCCTTGCAATTTAGATGTAGTCCTTTTCTTTTTAGACACAGAAGTACTACTTTTAGATTTTTGTTATTTTCATTCATCAAAATCATGGGTCTTCCTTTCACTAGAAGTTATGGAATCAATTGTATAAGTAGATTCACTCCTAGATATCTTTTTGTGAGTTTCTCATGTTTTCCTATTGGCTCTCTTTTCTTCCACCATCCTCAATGGGTAGCCATTAATCTCTTCTTGCTCATCCTTAGTTTTGGACATTTTTTTTATTGACCTTTTATATTATCTAAATCTGCCTTCAAGCTACACATTACTTGTAGGATTTCAGATTTTTTATTTTTTGTATTACTAGTTCCTCCTCCCATGATTCCAATTTTAGTATCGGGTTCATCACAACCTCTAGGTGACCCTATATAAGTCTATCCAGTTTTTCCTTCAGCCATTCTTCAATATTTTCTAACAGTTCTTTGATTATCTAATCATAACATAAACAAAAATAACTATTTTAGTTTAGGACTCATAAGAGGCCCAATATTGTAACCTACAACTCTGATACCACTTGTAATAGACCTCCTTATGCATTAAATACACTTAGAAAAAATTATATATATATATATTATATATATATATATATAATATAATATTTTGTGTTGTCAAATTACAATTTACACCCATCCACAATAATTTCGTATGTTAAGCACTTGAACTCTATCTACACTATTCTTTGATTATTGAATGTTAATTCTAACTAATTTTAATCTCTTCAAACTCTAACACATACGTTAATTCTAATTGGTTTATTTCAGATTTAAACACGTTCCGACGAATTTTCCCTTTAAGGGTTCTTTGGCTTCAACTAAAATAAAAAACCTCTATTCTAAGTTTGGTAAATAGGGTTTATTCTTCAACATTCCATTTCTTTTGTTAGCTCCCTGTGACTTGTAGGGTTACAAGTTGTAACTCTTGTATATTTTTTTTATGTAATTTGTTTTAACATTGCCTATAAGTAATTAACATGTTTGGAGTTCCGTTTTGCACTCAATTTTTCATTTAGAACTGAATGATGGTTTGGTCATTCATTTATATGTTCATTTAGTAATTTTTTTAACTATATACTCATTCCTTTTGAATTGGTTCTCGTAGGTACCTCAAGGGTTTATATTCTTTCATTTTCTCTGTGGTTTTCTCTTGGTTTATCGTCCCCGTCGGCTTAGCCCCTCTAACCTTAATTTTAGTGGTTTTTCTTTGATTTTTACACAACGACTGAAATGTTTAAGGCATGGTTATTAGAATATGATCTCGATTTCCTTTTATTAGTCCCTGCCCTCCGGGCCTAGCAGGGACTATAGCAATCGGTTTTGGTCGGTGGGCATTAGTTTGGCACGGCAATCAATAAAATCATTTTGACTTAAAACAAAGTTTTCGCACATATCACATTAACCAATACAATATCTTATATTTTCTTATTCTTTTAGCCAATCAAAAGAATGCTAAGGATGCTCATCTTATTTGGCCTCAATACGAGGTATACAGGTTTGTATACAGGTTCAAAAGTTAGCAAACAATGGCCAGAGTACAAGTAATTACAACAATTTCAAAGCTGGATGAAGTAATGCTATCTTCATCCTTAGCATTAATCTCCTAACATTAAATGTTAGGAAATGTATGGCGAACTAGCTACAATACAATAGCGCCCCTGCCACCACTTACATGCATGCCTGCCACCACATCACCACATCTAACAGGTGCCAACTTTCCTCTACACTTGCTGCGCTCTGCTGGAAGCCCCGAAACCACCCGAAGCTCTCTTATACTCCCCACGGTGCGTCTTGTGCTGTGCGCTACCCTCCCTTCCCCAGAGAATGATGGAACGAACTCCTGAGTACAGAATGACCGCTGAATCAGAGCCTCGCTTGGCGGAGAAGAAACAGCCTGTCGCTTTCCTGCGACGAAAGCGTGAGAATTCTACTTTGTTAATTTACCAGAGTTACTCTAAAGTTTACTAGTTTTCTTGATTAAAGATTCCCTGGATAATCTGTAATTACTATGTCTGAATGTTATTTTCCCATCTTTGTTTTTATTAAGAATCTACATGCAAAGAGCTTGTGTTCATGCCGTGGTTGGGAAGATGCACTTCTATGCAAATATGCACCATTCAAGCGAGGATATTGCACACCAATTAACTACGGTTTCTACTTACAGCTGGGTACCTAATCAAAATAAAATGCATCTTATCTATAAATACATCTTTTAAGCAAAGAAGTTTTTTCCATATGCAGTAAATTTGAGGCATCTGTACTGTAGCTATAGCAATCGAGAGGGTGGAAAACTAGTAATTACACTGAAATTCCATAAAATCAACACGTACCTTCTGAATTACCTCGCGGTGCGACTTTAAAAAACTAGTTTGTTCCACATTAAAGAAAGGCATTATAAGTTGTATGACATTGCATACCTGTTTTAAAGTCATAAACTGAGAGAAAGTATGGTGATGATCGGGGAAGACAGAAGGGCGAACTGAGATGATTATATATGTTTTTTCTTTGAGCAGCAGCTTACAGTCGCTTCTAGCAGTTCTGGAGACAAGCGATAAACATTAGCATCAAATGGGACTTTACTTCATACTAGTCCTGATCTATAGGCAGATATCAAGTTTACCGGCTAGAGAGATTGGGAACGAAAATATATGAAAAATGTCTATGTATGTTTAATGCATTGAAACTACAACCAAAATATTGTAGAATTAACAATTGATATGACAAGGAGAAGGTAAAAGCAGACCTCTCTTGCCCAGCAGTATCCCATATCTGTGCTTTGACAGACTTGTGGTCTATGACAACAGTCCTGGTCTGGAACTCCACTCCTATTGTGGCCTTGGAATCCAAACTGAACACATCTCTAGCAAACCTGGACAGGATCTGGATTTCCCCACTGCAGAATCTCCAATCAGGACTACCTTGAACACATAATCTATTTTCGGATTCATATCCATGCCTTCCTGGTTCTTTAACTTTTCACCCGAGAACTAACAAATGCTTGCGGTCTTCCGCCAAATCGATCTCCAAGTTCTTCGAAATTTGGCGGCAGCAGGGAAAACTCCGGCTAGAACAATGGCAGATCTCGCGCCGATATCCTGCCTTCTCCCTATATTGCCCAAAAGAAGGGTTGCTTCAGAGGCGTTGTTCAGGCGGAGCAGCCGAAATTCCCTCTGCAGTTCGGTGCACATAATCTCTTGCCCTCTTCATGGACTCTTTAGCAGAATCATACGTCTCACCTGTAGTTTTCAAGGCTTGCTCTCCCTTCTCTTTCATCTTGTCCCCAACATCAGAAATTTTTCCCTTGGCAGAACCATAGACATCGCCTGCCATGTGCTCAGAGCTCTCTTTGTTAAAAGCGCCACCAAACAAGTCGTCCCCGCTCTTACTTGCTTTTTCTTTGGCAGAATCGAAGATCTCTGGTATCTTTTTCTTGTATAAATCGACATTCTCGGCCTCCTTCTTTGAACCTGTGAATTTATCTGTTAATCTTTTACAAGCGTCTTTCAAGGTCTCCCCGACTCCAATATCGCTAGTGTTTGCATCTTTCGCATCCTCTGCAATTCCCCCTGGCTTCACTGCTTGTCGGATGTCGGGAAGATGGGAAGGCACAGCCTCTTTCACGCCGGTGCCTGCATCTTTGATAGAGCCTAGGGTTTGAGATACCTTGTCCTTGGCCGACTCGTACAATTGTCCAGTTTTATCGTATGTATCATGCGCTTCATTTTTCACGACCTCTCCTGCTCTGTCTTTCACAGTCCCTGCTAAGCCATGGCAGGAGAGCCACCTTAATCAACCTGACGAGTTTACAGTGGTAAACTTCTTGAAACACAGAGAAGCGAAAAAAAAAGATTCTGAAACTTCTCGAAACACAGAGAAAGCGAAATAAAGGGTTCTGAGGAGTTCACACTGGTAAACTTCTTGAAACACTGAAGGGAAACGCATGCACTGACACGTGAAATCCATGCAAAAGGCTATGTTGTCCGTTCACGGGGCAGGGCAGCATATGTTATCTTTCCAATTTAACTAAGTATATTATAGTATGTGTGGCTTATATGGCCCCACCTATTAATGAACTAAAACCTCCACATATATTATTTGCCGCAGGAGTGCAGGAAGGTTGACAAGGTTTGAAAGCGTCAAAGGTTTTACATCAGCGTCGGCAAATCGTTGAAACGCTGTTTTAGCTTATCTTTATCAGATACACATTTTTCCTCGACAAGGAACACGGAAGAAGAAAGGCTACAACTCTTCGTAAGTCAATTTAGTTTCGCAACCAGCGTTTCTATTCTTATAAAGGCAATGAAGAATAGAAACCCTTTTTTTAATGTCATTCGACGCTGGGGATTGTTGACGGGACGGAAGAGTCTATAAAGTCGAGCCACAAAATTGAGTGGCTTTAATACGACGAAACTTAGATACAAAATTTCAAAGTCAATATCTGACTTTACATGGAGTTTTACAGGTAGAAATGTGCACAGCAATGTGCTGCAAATTACCATTGTCAATGCTACTGTCAGATCTCATGGCCAGTGCATTTGCTTCCCCGTCTGCTCTCAAACAGCCAAAGTGAGCAATGAACTGAGGCACTTTGCACCCGGTGTTCCAATAGTGAATGTCAACCAGTACACGAAACTTTGTAACTTCAGGTTTGCTGGACTGCTCTGAGATCTCATGGCAGGGACTTGCTGCCATGCAGCTCATCTTGTTTTATATTATATTATACTTTGTGGCTAGGATTTTCTTCTAAACCTACACATTCCAAAGTAGTGAAATAACTTCAGTTTTGCCTTTCTTAACTCAGGTTTGGCTCTGCCTCGCATATTTAAGTTGGGCTCTATCTTTTATATTTGACTTCAGCTTCGTAATTTTATAATTGATTTCATCTCTGTAATTTCATACCATAACCTTTAGGGTATTCCTGAGTATATTTTTTTGCCATTGAAGTATTCATAAACCTGATATTAGGTTTTTACATCTCATAAAATTGTGTGGGGACAATCTTGAGCTGTATAACTTTTATATTTTTTTTTTTGCTCTAATACATTAAATTTTAGTTAAATAAATTTATAATTCTGGTTACATTTACACTTACTAACTTCAATTCTATTTTACAACATAGGTATATGGTTAAATTTTCAATGTTTTGGATTTTATTCTGATAATAAATCCTTATTAATACTTCCACAATTTTTTAAAGCAATTCCACTAAATTTTTATAATAGTTTTTCTTATACATAAATATGCCAAATTTTTAACATAATGCTTGTTTCTGACATCTATTTGCAGTTATTTTTATTTGGTTCCTAAATCTTAAAAGATTTTTGTTTTCCTAAGGACTCTTAAAGTATTCCCCTCACTCATAGGAGTTTTTTTTGCTGTCACTTACCAGGCCAGGTGACCCGTACTCTTGGTTTCTTCATCTGCTTGAACGTGAATGATGTGTAGTTGTGGTCGAGGGTAAAATTCTAAGAATTTTATCCCGATAGTTAATTAAATTATTTTGTTTCATTTATGCCATCTCTTTCTATAAGGAAGTAATTTTTTCTTTAAGGCTTTAAGCCTAAAATGTATTGAACTTACATGGATTTCCACATTCCTTGTTTTCTTAAACACATTTAAATTTTATAACCTAACCATTAGAGTATTCGTAAGTATATTTCTTACTATTGAAGTGGTCATAGACCTAATATTAGGTTTTGACATGTCATTTAATTGTGTGGAGACACTCTTGAACTATATAATTTTTATATTTTCCTCTTTTCTTTTTAATGCGATACATTTTAATTTTAGTTAAATAAATTTATAATTTTGGTTCTGTTTACACCTACTAAATTCGATTCTATTTTACAACATAGGTATATGGCTAAATATTCAGTGTTTTGGATTTTATTCAGGTAATAAATCCTTATTAATACTTCCACATTTTTTTAAAGAAATTTCACCATTTTTTATAATAGTTTTTCTTATGCATAAATATGCCATTTTTTTAACATAATGTTTGTTTCCGACATCTATTTGCAAGAATTTTTAGTTGGTTCGTAAATCTGAAAATATTTTTGTTTCGCCAAGAAGTCTTAAAGTATTCCTCTTGCTCATAGGAGTTTTTATTATTGTCAGTTACTAGGTCAGGTGACCTGGACCCTTGGTTCCTTAATCTACTTGAATGTGAATGATGTGTAATTGTGGCCCACGGCGAGATTCTAAAAAAAAATTCTCGATAGTTAATTACATTATTTTCTTTTCTTTACGCCCCTATAAGGAATTAATTTTTCTTAAAGGATTTAAGCCTAAAATGTAATGAACTTACAGGATTTCCACATCCCTTTGTTTTCTTGAACACATTTAAATTCTTCTCCAGTACTCTTAATATTCTCAGGAAATCTTCCATTGTTTTTTTTTTAAATAGTGACCTCCAAGTCACTAAACATTTTTATATACATTATCGAGGTTTACATACATATGATCTTACAAATTTTTGTTCATGATTGTCTATCTCGTTCCTCTATAGTTTACATTCTAGAATTTATCCTATGCTAGGCTCAATTTTCCTACTTTTGTCTATATTTATTATGGATTTTATCTTATGTTTACTCTAAGTAGATTTTATTTTGGTAAGTTAATACCTTACAACTTAGCATGATTTTCAAGTAGAAACTTCTAAGTAGTTTTTCGTACTTCTAAGTTTATTGTCCTCGACTAGTATTTATATGACTAGAAACTATAATATAAGTATTATAGAATATCTTCACTTTACTTCTACTCTAACATAATAATGTTTTGAAGTTTGTACTATATAGGTAGTTGAACCGGCATTCTTTGTATATAAAATATATACTGTTATTTCTATACACTTAATATACAGAGATATTTAACTCGAACCAGACTTAACATCAAACATATCCTTACATAGTTTACAATATTTACTTGTACTAAATAAAAGATATAACAAATATTTTCCTTTGCAAATTAACCATCACCAAATACTTGTGCATAGATAAGTATAATAACATAATACATGACAAACACTAACAGAGTATTATATCATTTTTCATCTTTAAAATTGTATACACACAATAGAGTTTTAAGGGTACTGACTTGAAAGTATGAGCCTGGAAATCAAACAAGAGCTCGCCAGCTCCACCCAACTAATGATACTTCATCTCTCAAGAATCCCCCTTAGCACAAGTATGCAAATTAAAAATTACACTTTTTTCTCTTTTTTCCCTTTCCTTGCCCTTTCCATAATTTTCTTCATGCCTACCTTTTTTTTCATCAAGAAGACAAAAGGTAATTGCCCCCTGCTAATTATTTGGTAGTTAATTACTACTTACACCTCACCCCAACAAGTGGAAATTAGTTATTAGCTCATTTATTGAGCTCTACTTCCCACTTCCAAATACAACTCCCTATATTTTAGGGAAGTTGTAGAACAATCATATCCATAATTCATAATGAATCCAATCATTCAGATCAAATTCCTAGGACTTAATAAATGGGTAATTAATAACCAACATTAATTTGCAACCCTCATCTCATATAGAAAAATGCAACTTCTGTATTAATTTCAGACTCCTTGTTTTTATTAACAACAAAATAAATAAATAAATCTACATTCATTTTTTTATCATTTTATCACACTAATAAATATTTCCAAATCAATCTTTTAGAATCAAAACCCAATCATACTTAACCATAATTACAGTTTCACAATAACATATTCAGGTCACGGTATATCACAATAACAAATTTGGTTATATTGTTGATTGGGAAAAATAGTTCAGCCCTAAGAATATTGTAAAATTCTCTAAAAAGGATAGAAATCTCATCATTGCCTTATTAAACCAAAGAGATTTAAACTACAATGAAATTAAAGAATGGATTGATGATGCAGTTAAGATTTGTTATTTTGTTTTGGATTCAGGGTTAGATATTAGAGAAGAGTTTGATATGCCACAACCAAAATCCCTCAAAGAAGCAGTACCATTGAGACTTAATCGACAAGAAGTTGAAGGTAAAAGCACACAAGATGAAAAAAAAAAATTAAAGAAATTGGTACATGGGATGAACAACTTTTTCATAACTTTCTAAAAATTCCTCTTGAACAAATTAAATTGATATCTAAATTTTCAACTAAATATAACTACAAAGGAGGTATATTGAAAATATGTTATCTAGGTGTCAATTCAATATTGAAAATTTCGTACTAATTCATCTTTAACGTATTTATGAAAAATATTTAGAATGGGCCACATATATCTAAATGAATGCTCCTAAAAATATGTGAGTCAACTCAACTTCAACCTCTCAAATCCACGAATAATATTAAAATGGCCCAACCAATTCTAGAAGAAGATGTTATGATTAGATAAGATTTATATTTTTAGTACTATATTTATTAAAGAAAATCTTTAATGATTTTCTATCTTTAGCTAAAAATTGATCTTACCCTATTTACTTTTCTTATTTATACAACTCTTTACATTGGTGTAGGGGTTGGAAATTGTTGAAACTTAAGACTCTGATTTTGTAATCAATATTTTAATGGAAACTTAAGACTTTGATTTTGTAATCAATATTTTAATATTCAAAATTTTGAAGACCATTTTAGAAATCGATGCATTTATGGAGTTATGAGCTTGATATCTTGTGATCTATTTAATTATTTAATAGATACTACTCACATTTGTCTTTTTTACTCATTTACATATCAATTTCTATACAATATTATAATTTTCTTTTAATTATTTCTTTTGAAACAATTCAATACATTTTGTTGTCAAATTTGTTTATTGTTTCATATTTTTATCTATTTTAATTCATTGACGTTAATCTTTGATATTTAAACTATATTTATATGGTTTTCTCTCGCTTATGAGATAGATTTACTTTCTCTTATTTAAATTCAATTAATTTCATGGAGTAAAACAATATAAAATATATATAAAAATAAAATCCAAATGTTCATAGTCTCTTAAAAGTAGAGCCCTAAAATCATTTTTTGTAGTTGACTGGACCCACATTTCAGTCAGGGTCAAACACCCACAATATTTATCCAAGTATTGTGTTTAGATGATTCCCCACCTCCCCACCCCTCCTGTTATAATATTGTTCAAGCTAAACACACGCACACACAAAAGGTTGTATATTTGTTTTTAGTAAACTGTAAATATTAATTTATGTCATATATTTTCCCTAATTTAGTTTTAATTTTATCATTTATTTATTTTTAGAGTAGACTGGCAATCGGACCTTTGTACTAGAGAGTATATAACCAAACCAAATCTATAGGGGTCTAATCGGGACCCTGATCAGGCTAATACTCACTTGTTACAGGAAGGGATTTTTACGCCTATGAAAAATGTGGTAAGATTACACCTGAGAACTCATTGCACTATCTCACACCTTATTACACTTCAGAACACAACTATGCATTTAGTTCATCTACCCTCACAGGTGTGGAGGAAATCTATAAGAAGGATTCAACCCCATAGCTCTTTACATTGTGTTTTTGAGTTTAAAGAGCTCTATGTGGATTCATTGGATAGATCTCTCAACTATCATTGGGGATTATGATTTCTCCAGATCAATTAATCAAGGTAGGCACCATCCCCGTGCATTTAGACTTGTGATTTGGGTATTTTCTTTTCATTTATACATTTTTTGTCATTGCATGTGTGATATTTCACCTTACTTTGTCACTTGGTATCCTCATTATCATTTTAAGAATATGTGCTTGTATACTTTTTAGTTAGCCATCTCTCTTGCACTACCTGGCATAAATCCCAACCATACTTAGGTGAAACCTTATCTCGCAATTGCATAATTCTGGCTCAAAAGCCAAAAATTTCCACCTCCTCATCTATAAACTTTGATTTTGTGTTTTCTTAGCCATTGGATTTCCCAAGTGATATCATAACCTCATGTATTGACACTCTCACACAACCTAAAACCTACCCTTCCCCTTGTCACTTATCTCTAAATATCCTGAGTGTGCTTCCCTTTGTATCACACTTGCACGGTCTAACATCTCATCATTTATTCATTATCCTTACTCTTAAAAAACTCGATTACAACTTGCACTAGACTTCATCATTATTTGTCATGCTCACGTGACTTAGTCATTTATCATTGTTTCCCTTGTCACTACTAATCCCAATTGCAATGAAATTCTGAATTACTATTGTTAGTTTTCACGTTATCACATCTTAAACCTTATGTTCTTATCTCTCTATTGCTAAAATACCTAATTGTAATTTACATGTTCACAAGCATCCTTGTTAGTGTGCTTATGCATTCTAACCATTGACCTTTCTATTGATCCCTCTAATGTTGAAGATCATGATTGTGCTCAACCTAACACTAGCCTTGAGAAATGCGACTATGCTTAAACATTCAACACACTGTGTTTTTCTAGGATAGAATAGAAAGTAGATTAAGGTTTTTGAGCTAACATTTTCTCCTTGCAATGGATATATTTGATATTAAAGAGACAACATATTTATTGTGTGCCAACACATCTTTTTCTACTGAAATAATTGCACTATTAATGAGGAAAGGGACAACAAAAGAATAAATTGAGAGCAATATTGAAGGGGTGGTGGATAATCCTAAATTGAGAGTGTTGATTTTCTAGGATATAGCTTGCTACATCGACAAATCGATATTTATATCATGGTTTAAGATATTCAAGGAGTTTGTCAAAGAAAAAAACTCGAGGGAGAAGTAGATAGGGATGTATTTATCAATATCAAAAGATCCAAGTTCTATAAAGTAGCTTCCCATACCCCTATGCTTCATTATGTTAAAACAATATAATGGATCCTACAACAAATTGATCATGAAAACATGATAGTATGAAGTTATAAAGGTGGGATATTGGCTTCATATCAACTAAAAGATATTCATATGTAATACAAATTGCCTAAGCCACAAGAGTATCTCAAATCAAGATGGTACATTGACCTCAAAGAATCCAACAAATAAATCCTCAAGTCATGGTGGAAAGAGCCCAGTAAGTTTAGATAGAGGTCTGAAAGGCATATATAAGACCAAGATGTTGAGGAGAGTGTATCAATATTTGATGGCTTTGTGTTGCAAGACTTATGGATTCAAGAATGGTGACTTATTTGAAGAGAAATGGGTCTACATGGTACATCCATGTGCCACCAAAGGGGTCATCTTCAATTGGGTTGATCTCATAGAAACTTCATTAAATAATTGTGTCAAAAGGGTTAAGACTACAACAGAAGGGAAGCAACCCAAGTTTTATATGTCGTCTTATTTATTAGATGGCATGTGTGCAAGATGGGGTTACCAGGAATGAGATGCAAGTGAGCCTTTGCTAATGATGTATTTCTTGTACACATATATTGTAAATTAATATTGGAAATGGGTTGTAGAGGGGCTTATGCTAAGATCTTTGAATATTTCATCTAAGTGTTGTATCAAAATTCTCTTTAATACCGAACGACTTTGTATGTTTGACAAATCAAGAGCATCCCTACCAAAAATTGTTGATTTTTTCACTCCTATAGATGGGACACTCATATGAGTCATTACTACATATATAAGTCCTCATTTATTGCCTCTATTTTGACAGATAAAGTGGTAATGCAGGAGGTTACTTACCAACACTCTATAGGGCTATTTATTTCAGTGCAAAAGGAAAATAAGTCACCTTGGCAGATCTTCCCATTATGCACAGGATCATATAGTTTGAAGAATCTAAAAGAAGTAGAATTTAAATCACAAGAGTTAGAGCACTTCAATTTTGGTGATTTAGGCTACTATGGATATGATCCTAGAGGTGTTTATACTCAACATTGTGCAAGAATAGGGTATAGTTGGATGTAGGCTTCAACATATTGGCCACAAGAAGTAAAGGTCAATAATTTCTTCAACACTACTAAAGCAGTTGAAGCTTCCAAAGGAGTAGGTCCATCCAATCTAAAAGAAGTAGAATTTAAGTCACAAGAGTTAGAGCACTTCAATTTTGGTGAGTTAGGCTACTATAGAATGATCCTGGAGGTGTTTATACTCAACATTGTGCAAGAATAGGGTATAGTTGGATGTAGGCTTCAACATCTTGGCCACAAGAAATAAAGGTCAATAATTTCTTCAACACTACTAAAGCGGTTGAAGCTTCCAAAGGAGTAGGTCCATCCAAGGTTACAAATGTTCCAGATGATCAGGAGGAAGAAGCAAAAGAAAACATGGACATTGAGGCTAAAATTAAAAGGAAGTGGGATCAAGAAGCTAAGAAGGAAATAAGTAAGAAGCTTAAAGCATATATAGAAGTAAAGAAGTTGGCAGAAGAAGGGAAGAAAAATAAGGAACAAGAAGATGTGCAGCGGAAGAAGGGAGAGGAGGAAAAAAGATGAAAGAAGAATAAGAAAGGAAAAAGTAGGAGGTGTTGAGGAAAAAAAGAGAAGTGACGAAAAATAAAATAAAAAATAGGATTTAGAAGCCCTAGAAACAAAAGGAAGAAGAGGATCTGAAAAGAAAGCAACTTGAAGAAGAAGAGAAAAGGAAGAAAGAGGAAGAAAAAATGGTCAAGCAATTAGAGGAAGATGTTGCCAAAGAATTAGACGATAAATAAGAAGAAGAAATCAAATTGTAGAATTTGGCAATTGAACTAATTGTGCCTACATTAAGCATTCGACCTCCAACACCGATTACTGGTGCACATTTTCCACTCAATGATATGAGCATCACATTCCAAGAAGAAGATAGAATCTTAGATATCTCGAACTTCACTCTTGACCAACTCAATTTCAAGGTCGGTCAAGAGAGAAGAAAGTGTTATCCTAATGAACCAGATAAGCCTATCTTGGTTACCTCAGAAAGGGAGATTGTAGTAGATACAAGAGTCAATCCTACGATAATATCTTCTGTAGGCACAACATTCCTCATCGCCACAGAGAAGAATGATGATTATTTATCTAAAGAGGTTGAAAAGTTGAAGAAAGAGTTAGCTAGTGCAAAGCAGTAGAATGAACAACTGTGCATAGAAAATCAAAGTCTATCCACTACAAGTTCCATCAAAGAAAGGTTGCAATCAACAATTCATGAAGAGCTCAAAGAATTAAATGAAGTCATGAAACAAGTGTATGATGAAATAACAATCTTGCATAAATTAGTAGCTCCTTTGATTGACATGCAAAAGGAATTGCAAGAAAGGGGAACATTAATCAAATTAGCTCTCTCAACTATGGATTTTATAAGTATGGAGCAAAAAGTACCCCAATGCGCCATTAGAATTACCTAAGAAGGATAGGTTGGAGGCTAAGTTGGAAAGGGTAGAAGGGGGAATTCTTTTACAATCGGATGAATACTGAGAAAAAGTATGATTAACACAATATTAACTTGTCAGAAATTTCATAGTGGATTAGAAGCCTTGGTCAGAGTGTACAAGGTAACTTCTATTGGTGCACCAGGAGAAGTAAGGTCAAGAGAGGAGATCAAGAGGGATATTCAAGAAGTGTTAGATCACATAAGATAAGCTATTTTACAAAAGGACTTGGAAGTGACAAAGGAGGCTATCATTATGTATGTCATGGAACCAACCTAACAACACATCAATCCAACAATGCTTTTGAAAAAGCTACAAGTAGAGTCCAAGGCCATGCTACCTAATGTTTTGGAATGTAGGATGAAATATTATTAACACCAGAAAATTGTACACATATTTGTACAATACAGAAGTCATCCAACAGAATGTACAAATGAAGATTTTCCAGTTGAAGATGTTATGAAATTCAAAAAAAAAAAATTATCCTAAGGTTTTATATATATAATTGGACTACGTGGCTTATCCTCGATAATAATTTACAACTGCATGACATTTCCTTCGAAAGACACGCAGTTGAAGAAATGTTGACTCAGTAAATTTGGGACCACTTCCCTCACTTGGAAGACAATTCCCTGCCATGTTCCATTCAAGGACAGTTGAATTCAAGTCACCCTAAAGATATGAAACCCTCAAAGGAATCCTCTTGTCCTACTCATAAGTCATTTCCATTCATGAACCAAGAGACGGAGAGAGAATCAAAAAATTCTATATAAACAGGCCATGGGAGAACCTAAGAGAAGACAATGTTATGCTATAAAAATTGTTATTAGAGCAATCCTTCAATTCATTGTTGAACCAGAAGAAGTAGAGCACTATAGTGTTGGCAGAGTTTCTTCTTAGCAATCCATCACTCTAGTGTGGAGAGGATTTCACCATTGAGAGAGTCTTGATACTTCTTTGTTAGATAGGATAAGCTTGCAAAGAGAGTGAGGGAAGGAACCTCCTTACTCAGGATTTTTGAGCACCATAGCTCAAAGAATTATCTTCAAGTGTTTAGTATTCATCTATTGTATTCCTCTTCTACCACCAGCAGTCAATAAAGGGAGCCATTTGCCATAATTGTGTTGACTTGTTTGCTTCATTAAGCATTATTTGTGTATTTATCTCTTTGTTTTACTTTGTATTTGTATATGCATTTTTTCACCATTTCCAATGCTTTATTTCTTCATGCTTGTCCACTGACAATAACCAAAAAAAAATTATTTCTTTGTAGGGAATAACCAACTACTAAGAAGTTGTCTTTTGGTACCCCATTGCGAAAAAAACACCACTACAAGATTGGCGACTCCACTGTTGTACTTTCTTTACTCTAAAAATTGTGTTTGCGGGACCTTCTCTCTGCATTTTCATTCCATTTTGCTTTTATTGCCTCTCTAGAATTTTCGCAAGACCTTTTGGACCTTTTTTCGACTGAGAAGCTTGACTGTTCAATATTTTTTGTCATTCGTGCAGCTTTTTTCCATACAGATGTGCGGTGGTAACTTTTTTCCATACTGAGACATGGTCACGCACTTGTTTATAGAAAACCCACGCGGTTTACAAAGATCATAAAAAGCCATTGTAATTTTTATTTCCTAGGTGATTGGAAACCTTTAGTGAATTGCCTTCACCTCTTCAAACTTTTTCCAATAAGTTCAAATTGATTAGTTTCTTTACTAATTAAAAGTAGTAGGGTGATTAGATTATATTTACTTTTATTTTTATTTTCAATTTTTACATAGCTTAATTAGGGGGAAAAGTAAGTGGCCAAATTCCACATATATTTTTCAATCTATTTTTCTAGTTTTTGCAAATCACATAGCTTAATTAGTAAAGGAGTAAGTGGCCCATCATCCATAAATCTTGTTACTAAACTAAACATTTTTTCATTTCATTAGTTTCGGGACTAGGACCAAGTATCATTACAGAAAGTAATTCATCTCTACTTTCCTTGCATCTTTTAGGCGAACCTGGGCTTGCATATGAAAGCTTTCTTAAAACACTTGAGTTTCCCATCTCCCTTTAGACACACATAGTGTAAAAGGAAAAAGAGTAAGCATCCCATTATCCGCCCATCATTTCTTTTTCATGCAAGGAACAATTAAAATCTAGTGTAATTAGGTGGATATTGTAATGGATCTTCGAATATCCACATCGTATCACACTTTACATGTCCACTTGCTCACTTGCATACAATTACACGTCACACACTAAGCTTTTATAAGCTTTGTAGAAGAAGGCATCCATTTTCTGGAGCTTTTTGTACTTAGCTTGTTTTGGCTTACATTTCACACCCTAGAAAAGCAAGACCCTTAAAAGCAACCATAACTTGAACCAACTAAATTCCCCACAGGGGCCACAAAAGAATTTATAGTTCAGGTCAGGATCATTGGGGTTAGACTTCCCACAAGCCACCATGGTCATTTTATATCTTTGAAACATAGCAGTTGACTTCTAGGGTGCTTAAAACCCTTCAATCATCCCATGGAAAATAATACTTGAGCATGGCAGAGACCCGATTAAGAGAGGATTCGGCTTAAGTCCAGTGTGTGTCATACTATTTGGGGCTACCCGGCCAGTCTGGTGCTCGGTACTAGTAACTGACTACCAAGAAGATAAAGACTCGAATGCTCATGTGGGACAAAGGTACTTTAGTGGCCAAAATCTAAGGCATCCATCCCTATAGGTGGAAGTGTGGACAACACTAAATCCTCATATGTTACCTTGGTTGATTCTTCAACTGCTGGAAAGTGTCGTCAGTTCTTTTGGGATGTTGCCCTAGTACCCATCAAAATATATCTCCGCAAGGCCTAGTTACTTTGAGAGTGGCAAGGACGACTAGGTCTTTTTAGGATCTTTTATCATACACAAAAACAAACGAAAACCATTTTTTTGTTTGATTTATCACATAGTCTAAGTTAAAGGGAAAGTAATCATTTTATTTTCACTTTGTTTTATGTATGTGATTTATTTTCTTTGAGAATTATCTCCTTCCCTCAATCACATAAAGTAGCACACACTCTACTCGAAACCCCCATGGCTCCCCGTCGATCTAGACGTTTTCAAAACCTCTATCCATTACCAGGAGGAGTGCCAGGTATCTCACCATTTAGGAATAGAAGACACCACAAAGCTACGATTATAGGATCTTCCTTTATCAGTGCAACTTTTCTTGGAACCCCTCCTTGTCAAAGTACCTTGTTCACTACCCCTCAAGTGACCCCTCACGCTACCCATTAGGGGATCCCCCACAACTCCCCTCCCGAGAGTCCACGCAGTTCTCACCAGGGTAACCATCCTCATCAGCGAACCCCTATACATATAGTTGTTCAAAATGACAGTCAGGGACAAGGGAACCAGTATTTCTCTTTCCCCGCACCTCAACAGAATAACCCACCATCAGAGGATAATGCAGGGGTTAATCTAGTGCATCCTTCTCTCGCTCAATAGTAGCAATTGGTTGAACAACAGAATACAACTAACCCACCTAACGTTGCTAAGAAAAAATCAAAGAGCAAGCCAAAGGGAGAGCCTGGCTAGGGGGCAGCAATCAACAACAACCTTTGCATGCACCACCTGGGAGCAACCCCAACCGGAACCAAAACCATGGGCCAACCAATAAAAACCCACAAAGGCAGAACAATAACATGAGTCTATGGACTAATCATGCTTGGGCCATTTGTGGTGAATATGGTCATTACACCCAACATTTTCCTCAACTCCCTGACTTGAAAAGAATGAAAGACAGTGGGGGAAAAGGGGGGGGGAACCAACAATCTGAAGTGAGGCAACATCCCTTCCCTCATCAAGGAGTGGTAAATACCTAGTAGGAGCACTCCTAAAAACACCATAACCCTCCTGGAGTAAGTTCCCAAAGTACCTCAAACTACGACATTTACATGGCAGGAGAAGAAGTTCTCCTACAAACGCGTAACCGAGAGTAAGAAACTCCACCAAAAACAAACCCTTCCACCTCAACACCTACAAAAACTTTGATAATCCCTTGATACACCATGGAACACATCCAAAATATGGTTAAAGTTCATTTATGGTGAGCTGGACAAAACTCAAAGGTTGCTCCCAGCTATAGCATAGTCGATGACTTAGCTCAAACTCATTCATCTATGTCGGCACTGGAAGTTTTGCAATCATTCCCAACCCAATGGAAAGCATTACTTTCCATATTAGGAGAAATCAATCCTACTTATTCTCATTTAATGGTATTTTACCTTAACAAAGCCACCCCACGCCTTCCATCAGTCGTCACTTTTTTAAATTTCGTTCTCAATCCAGAATATCACCATCCATCGTTGCATAGTCGACAAAGTGGTATCCACATGTATTATGTCCAAAAAAATTTGGAAAAAAATTGAATCTCCCGAACTCAAACCATATGACATCACTCTTAGAGCATACAACGGGCATCCCTCTATTCCTATAGGCCTATACCAAGGCGTTCCAGTACAATTGGTCGATAAAATCGTGCTCATGGACATTGAAGTATTGGATGCACAGTTGTATATACCATTCTTGGTCAAAGTTATATGTATGAAATTTTAGTAGTAGAAACTTTTGTATTCAGGGTAATGATTTTCCCCCATGATGGAAAAAATATTACAATTGACCAACTCACATACTACGAGAAGAAGACATTAACTACCCCTGATGGTGTGTTGCATTTTGTCGGATCTTCTCCCGAATTGGTCACAACTTACACTGAAAATTTAAGCCATCAATGCTCCTCGGGACATTCCGAGGAGACCCACCTATCATAGAGAATACCCCTCCAACTACAAGATCTCGATGTGCATGATGAGTTCATCAACACCCATAAAGATCAGGAACCATTTCTAGATACCAACATCAATCTTGTTCCTAATCCTTCATTCTTACCATACGTTATCACCCAATCACCTTTCTTATTCCCGCCACCTAGTTTTGTCTCGCACCAAGTCATCACAACACTCTCGTTTCCCAATATGGCTCTGGCAACACCGATATGGTATCTGTCCCCTTAGGCCATGTTGGAAAACTCAAGTATCACCTCGACAAGCGTCATTCCTATAGCCCCTCCTCAGGATAACACCCCACAATAAGAAATTCCTACCTCAACACCAGCAGGGGCCAGAAAAAGGGAAAAGTAAAAATTTAAGAAGGTGGAAGCTCCAAATGCTTCTTCCTCTCGGGTACCTCCACCCTATGTTTTATGTGAATTAGTTGGCACCCCACCAATATGTGCCCTTCTTTAGACGAGCTAAAATCTCTTTTGCATGCCCCAAAAGCGCCAATGAATCATCCTCCCCATACTGGAGAAAATATCTCACTTGCATGTAATAACACACTGCACACCAATCACGCATGCGTCATATGCACAAAATACATGAATTACACTCATCATTGCCCCAAAATACCTCAATATCGAGATTCTTTAGGTGCACTCTCCCAAGCCAATATTATGACCCCATCACTAATAGCCACCCCAATGGTAGATGATGGGTATAAAACCATTTTTTATGTCACAAGCGAAGAAGCTTCATGCTCATATCCCTCTTTTGGTCCCTCAACCTCTCACCGTGCACGAAGCAAACCAGAATTAGGGACAACCCAACATACCTCCACGTGTGCTTTATACGACAAACCAAACCATTTAATAAGTCAATGTCTCGAGTTACGAGAATTTAGGAGGTATTAACCTAACCTACACATCAACCTAAGAAACAGACCCAAAATCAGGTGCCATAGTTACCACATTTGTGCAAGAAACCATCATCCCTGGTGTTTCCCACACCTTTCCCGATTCCATGAACTATTGGATTTCATGCGTCTATTCATCATTGAGAACTTTGATGTAGTTGAACCAAATACCCAATCCCTGGATAACACCACATCAATGGGGGATGACAAATCTAGGTCCATCTTATGTGTATTCGAGGAAAAAAACCCTACCTGAGACAAATTCAGACACCCACCAATGTGTCGATCACCACCACCTATAAATCAATTCCAGGAATTGGTCAAGATTAAGTCATCTTTCACTTGTTGGTCCATACTCCATCACCTAACTGTGTTACAAATTCATGTCATCAGTGTCACATATGCTCTCAAGCACACCATATGTGGAATTTCTAGTACCTTCCACGTTTTCGAGCAGCAAGAGCAACATTTAGACAACCTCACATTGGGAACACACCTCATGATGATACTAAGATCCAAAGGTTTTTGGAACCTAGGATTTCCCCATCTCATGACGCCAACCAGGTGTCATCATCTCATGCTATGGACGATATTGATACCCACACCATTTATAGTGTTAGCACTGGTTCTGTGTGGAGTGTTTGCACCAATAACTCTCATAGTTTTGAGACATGTCATATGTTGCAAACATTTAGATAGCTTAGGATTCAACATCAACCTCATCATGAGGAAGATAATTTTTCCCCTTTGACACAACCTACATTGTAAGAACTTCCTCCCACTCATTATCAACCCAGCATTACAGAAATTATACCACCACCTAATGTTGACGACACGCAACATCACATACAATTCATTTCCTCATCCGTAGGAACTGTGATTCGTGTTGTCTACTCAATATTTTTTGGTATCGATACCGCTAAAACCACCATACCCATGGTACCGTCACTGATGATGCAAACCCATCCCATTTTCACATTGTCATCTTCATTAGGTTCTACTACATCAACCACCGAACCATATTCTTACTTGTTGACCAGCATAGCTAGGCTTGAACTCCACCCTCACGGCCTTACGCAACCCAACTCGACATTAGATAATGTTTTCCACTTAGACGAAGATATTCTAGAGGCCATGGGAAAACCTGAATGTCCATGGGGCACGATGCACCATCGTTCGTTCTTTCTACCTAAAAAAGGATGTGCGCCTATTGACGCACCAAGACACGATATTTGTGCCATAGAATCAATAGCTTTCCTACCTCCTAGACAAGTAGATTGGTTTAAGAATCCATCTCGGCACTAGATGCATTTAAGGAAGGGAACATGCCGATTATATCACCTACCATTAAGGTTGATATTTCAAATGAACCCTTCATAGTCGAATAGATCTCGCTGGGGGAAACATTCTCTCAAGAGGAGGCGACCTCATACACGACCTTGTTTCAAGAATATAGGGTCATCTTTGCATGGTCTTACTTGGAAATTCCAGGCATCAGTCCCACCATCGTGGAGCACCATAATGACACCTGGCCTAACACTCACCTTGTTAGGAAAAAGCAACGTCATCTCCACCCTTTCATAAAACCCTTCAGCTGTGCCTTCTTGTGTTTCATTACATCTTTCTTTTCTTGTTCCCATATTTTTATGCACAGATGTTTTCACTTTGGGTATTGTATTTTTAAGTGGCAAGTTATCATATTCTTCTCAGTAAACTCATTCCCCTTGTGCCAATTAACAGTTAAGGTATCAATCTTCACTTAGCATGATAGGTGTCCTCCAGAAGCTTTGCATCCTGACATCATTTCTCTGAAATAAACCATAGGGGCCATCATCTCAACCATGTTTACCACAACCTCCACCTTAAATGGTACGCATCCATATCAGTCGATAGAACCTTCCCATTCATGGATCACCCCATGTTATAGACCCCCATGTACTATTGGGATCCATGACCATTCAACTCAGGCCCAGGAGCCATTTCACTTGCATGCCCTAAAGTTCATTCTCATTCTACTCTTCTTCACTTATTTCTAAGCAACCCTACTCCTGGGAAACCTTATTTATTTGTGAAGGATCAAGATGAATGCTCCCCCGCATTCTATATTGGGCCTATTATTCCCCCATATAGCATAAGATCATTTGTGTCACTTCATCTGCCTCATCAATCAGCACTAAGACCAACCAATGGGGCCCCCCACCCTCTTCAAAACACACCTTACCTCCATCATTATGCAGGTCATTGTTTTCAAGGGGCACCCATCTCCATGTATGTACATCTCAAACCACCTTTACATTATTTTGGCAAGTGTACAATTTTTTTTTAGGAAAATGGTTCCCGCCAATATTTTCAAGTCTTGTACCCAGCACCAGTCCCTAGGCTCCCTTGGTCAGAGTTGGCACATAATCCATATCCATTCACCCTCTTCAAGCCAGTTAGAAAATACTCACACCTACCCTAGATGTCCTACCGACTCCAGGGCCACTCCTCGCAGAAAAATTGTTTTGATTGTCGTCACTCGCATTATAGCTCTGACCTCGAGCAAGTTGTCCATATCCATTCATATTGCCAGTTTTCATTATCATGCCTTGATGACCCACCTTATTACAATTTGTTTCACTAAACATCTTCATTTCCCGAATCAACATTTCGGGCGGTTGATGCATATTTCCCATCAACTTCAACGCCCATCTTCCAGGATCGAGCCAGTACCTTGGGTACTTCCCTGCCTTCGGGAACATCCTCAGGGTGGCATAGTGGGAATCACTATTTCCCATTGATGTCATCATT
The DNA here is from genome assembly GCA_000404065.3 of Pinus taeda. NCBI lineage: Eukaryota > Viridiplantae > Streptophyta > Pinopsida > Pinales > Pinaceae > Pinus > Pinus taeda. Next base: position 806,392 of record APFE030503934.1, read on the forward strand.
CCCCCTCACATTCAACACCAATGTAAGCCCTCATGCCAAGGTCAAATTGTACTTCATGACTATTACAGTTCTCTCATTTAGTCGAAGACCCACGCATCACCTAGCACCTCACTGAACAATGCTTACATCTTGATTCATGGGAGTTACCCACAGTCGAAGACCCATGCATCCACAAGCACCTCATTCAAACAGTGCTTCACCTTCTATAATTCATGGAGGTACCTAGTTCAGGTTATTTGTTGAAGAAGCACCCTTGTGGGCATCATCAGTTATCAACATGTCAGCCACTCCAACACTGACTTGACAGGAATATTTCATGTCTTATTGTAACAAATAGTCACTAGTCATCATAATGAGCATGGGACATGCCCGCCTTGTATAAGAATTTTTTTCAAAGCATGGTTACCTTTTATCCTCAGTTAAGGTTTTTCCCTACTCATCGCTGCAACAAGTTATTCTCTCTATCAAGAAGTTGATCAAACTCTCAGTCAGTAAAAAAGTGTGATGTATTTTGGCTATATGTTTGATCCTAACCTCATACATTAGGGGGGAATTGTTAACACCAAAAAATATTACACATATTTGTACAATCCAAAAGATGCCCAAAGTCATCTAGCAGAATGTACAAGTGAAGATTTTCCAGCTGAAGACATTATGAAATTAAATATATATAATATATATATAATATATATAATATATATATATATATATATATATATATATATATATCCTCATGTTTTTTATATAAAATTGGACTGTGTGGCTTATCTTTAGTAATAATTTAAAATTGCGCGGCATTTCCTTCAAAAGTCATGCGGTCGAAAAAATGGCCGACTCAACGAATTCAGGACCATTTCCCACACTTGGAAGATGATTCCTTGACATGTTCTAGTCAAGGAAAGTTGAATTCAAGTCACCCTGAAGATATGTAGCCCTTAAAGGAATCCTCTTGTCCTACTCGTAAGTCATTTTCATTCATGACCCAAGAGAGGGAAGAGAGATTCAAAAAATTATATATAAACAGACCATGTGAGAACCAAAGTGAAGATAATGTTATGCTGGCAAAATTTCTATAAGAGAAATCGTTCATTTCATTGTTGAAGCAGAAGAAGTAAAGCCTATTGTTTTGGCAAAGTTTCTTGTTAGTAATCCATCACTCTAGTGTGGATCAGATTTCACCATTGAGAGAGCCTTGATACTTCTTTCATAGAGAGGAGAAGCTTGCAACGAGAGTGAGGAAAGGAACCTCCTCGCTGAGGATTTTCTAGCACCATAGCTTAAAGAATTATCTTCAAGTGTTTAATATTCATCTTCTACCACCAACAGTCAATAGAGGGAGCCATTTTCCATGATTGTGATGACTTTTTTGCTTCATTAAGCATTATTTGTGTGTTTATCTCTTTGTTTTAGTTTGTATTTGTATATGCATTGTTTTCACCATTTGCAATGCTTTATTTCTTTAAGCTTTTCCACTGACAACCACCAAATTGCTTGTATTTCTTTGTAGAGAACAGCCAACTGCTAAGAAGGTGTCTTTTGGTACCCCATTGCTACAAAAAAAAAACTACATATATGATCAAGAATTATCTCAAAAAGTGAAAGATGTGGCTATTGAGTATATACATGGCACACCTATGTTACTAGGGAGATTCACATTGAAACATCAGAGATACCTCTCACATAACTTATCACGTGAATGCATTTTTATTTTTTAATTTTGACCATAATTTTGTAAATAACATATTTTTTGAATTAGAAATGTGAAAAGAAAATCAAAATTCAAATTGAATTCGAAAGGTCATGAGGGTAGTCTAAGATTCATAGTGGGAGGTGAAAGGTCAACTCATTTCTTATAAACATACCTTCATGGTTAGAGGAAAAGGACTTTTATCTCTGGGTTTCCATTGTAAGCATGTTGTTAGAGAGCATGTTATTATTTTGAGAAATAAAGTAATAGCTTCAAGACTCCACTATTGGATTTAGTGAATACTCCTTGTAATTGTGTACTTCAACATTTCTACTCAATATTCAAAATCTCTTTGAGTCAGGCGACAGTTTCATGTGTGTGTCATTTAGTGTTGTGAGACTCTTATGTTAAGGGTTGATGGTATTTGTTTACAGTCATATGTGTTAAGTAAAATGAACCATTTCATTACTTCTAACACATATCTTTCTTGAAATTGTATGCCATTTATGTTTGAACAGTCATTATTGATTGTAAACTACTTTCCAATTTCTAAATGAATCTTTCCTTGCACGTGTCATTAGCAGAGTATGCTATAATTATTGTTTTAAAGGTTCATGCCATTTATCTTTTTTGTGACACTATTTTTTGCACATTATTTGTAAAATATTTCATAAATCTATCTTAACTTGGTTCATCAAAAGTTGTATTGATTTTCTTACGCATTGCTAATTTCAACTAAAGCATATCATAAAGTAAACGAGATGGTAGTCAAGCCAATATATCAGATGGGACTCCTATTCCAAATGGCGTAGGGTCTAGTTGGGACCCCCTTACCATTGGATGAACATTTGGTCCTGCCAAAACAGGAATAAAATAATAAGGAAAAAATTGGGGTTTTCTGAGCCTAACAAAGGAAGGAACAATTTAGATTTATTAGGTACACATAGCACAGGATCAAACAATTATTAGGAAACCTTCTTAAAAAGCATGTGTTATGTGAAATCATACATTTCACAAGGACCTAGGGTATCCTCTCTCTTACTAGCTGAAAATAGAAGTAGGAATAGCTTTGGTATTAGTTTCAAATCCTTCTCATTGATGAAGACCTTCGAGTAGGTTGATACCTTGAGTTAGCCATTGGGAATATGAAACATGTGAAAAATGTGTGAGAATTAGGGGTTTTGTTCTTGATGAAGGCATTAGCATTTAGGTTTTTTTTCATGATGAAGTTGTGAGCATTTGGGGTTTCTTTAGCGAGGAAGGTGTGAGAATTTAGGGTTTTGTTCTCAATGAAGGCATTAATATAGGCTTAAAAACCATCATGGAAAAGAGGTTATTTGGTAAATCATCCTATATTTGTTTCAAGCGGTCGAACTAGAAGCAATATTGGCAGTATGTTGTTCAATTTCTCTTGCTGCAACTTGAGTAATTTTAGTAATGTTTGAGTAATTAGATTTCTCTAGCTACAATTTGAGTAATTTGAGGATTTGAACCCTTGTAGCTCTGTAGCATTGATTGAAACCCTTGCCATGCATGTTTTGACCACATACAATAAAGAGAATGGGCTCATTTTCTTGTGGTTCATCTTGACCTCCTTTGTAATTTTAGGCCCACCCTTGAGCCGGAAGTGCATCCATTTTTGGACTTCATCCACACAATTTATCAAAACTTCAAAGCTACTGTTAATTAACGTTTTGACGATCAAGTGGAAATGGCAGTCAGTTTGTAAGTAACCAACACACCATTGGATAGATTGGTCCATAAAGACCACTTAGAGAACCAAATTCTAGGAAAATTGAATCCAAGCACTCAGTCCTTCAAAATTGTGATAGAATGCCCATTGATTGTGATGTTTATTTTTAACCTTTATGTGTACAATAATATACCTCTTCTCATACCTTTTATGGTTAATGCCATATCCATTCTTGGTCGCCATAATTTTCCATCTAGGCCTGGAATTTAATGTTCCATAGAACATTTTTTTCTTTTATATGTATTTGACGATTAAAAAGAAATCAAAATGTTGAAAATGACATGCAAAAAAAATTTGAAACCATCAATTTGAAATTCACCATTTTAAATTACCCATCATATTTCATAGAAAGCATAGTCATAGTAATTCCACAGAGTCACGGACCATAGGCCCAAGGGATGGTGTTAAGCCATGGGCTGCAAAATGAGTTGTAAGCCACAGGTGACGTGTAGAACGGTGGCCATGGCCACAATGTTGTGAATCATCAAGCATAATAATCATCAACGATGGGAAACCCATATTGCTTGAAAATATGTGAATCGGTTAACGATGGTTGAATGATCTGATGGGAGGGGTTGACCTCACTCCTAGGTCGACATGGTGTCATGCTATTGGGTATCAAGCCCATAAGAATGCTCAAAAAACCACCCCTTTATTGGTTTGATATTGTGTGTTGAAACCGGGGTATATCTCAATGGTTTGTTGCCGACTTGGATTATATGCATGTGGGTTTTTTTGTATATGTTAAGCAACATTTATATATCATTTAACTACATTAATATCAAAGATAATGTTTTTGGAATCCACAATAACTTATTCCTGTGGAACTTCTAAGTTCTAATTTCCATCTTTTATTTTATTGACGAAACCATGCGGCTCTCATGTTAACCTGCACTGATAACAATATATTTTCTAAATGCCCATAGACCATTGCCAGAAAATTTATTAAAAATTAAAAAGATAATAAAATAAAATGAAAATTGGAACAACATATATATATGAAAATAATTCATATAAAAATATGTATACAAATAAACTTTCAACAAAAGTTCAATATTTTAGTTTTATTTCTCCAAATCATATGCAATAATAATAATAAATTTGATATTCATCACATTCCGCAACTATCTTTCATGAATATTGTTATTAGTGTGCCCCATAGAAACCCACTATTGTTATTGTTGTGCCCTTATGTTATGACTATTATGTCGGCTTGATTATAGTGTGACCTCTTAGACTCCTATATATAGAAGGGAGGTTTAGTCATTTGTATCATCCAACAATTGTTCATTTGTGTAATGTAAAGGAGGTTTCCCCCTCGAATAGGCTAAATTCTAAGGCATTGATCTATCTTTTCTATCTTTTTGTGAGCTAATTACATAACATTTGGTATCAGAGCTTTGGATTCTAGGGTTTCGCTGCTCCAAACAGGTCATCGTGGAATTTTCGTTATAACTTTGTTTTTGTGACGTTTCAGAAGCTAAAACAAAAACTCATTTGAGCCAAAATCGTTCTAAACTTTGGACCTGAATTGCAAATCTTATCTCGCTATATTTTTGGAGATATGATCTGAGGAAGTTAGAGTTTTTGCAGACTCCGGAATTACATTCCAAATAGGTGACCTGGGGAAAATAGTCATAAATTTTTATTTTATTTTTCTGAGCATTAGATTGAAATTTCGTAAGAAGTTTTAGAAATAAGATGGCCTGTAGTTTTTTATATATTAGTTTCAGGTACTAAGGTCGAAACAGTGACACGTGGCACTTTGTACAAGTTCACTCTGCTGAACTAGTCTATAATCAGGTCACCGTGGTATATTTGGCATAACTCTTCCTTGGAGAATCCAATCTTGATCAGACTTGCTAGGTTTGAAAGAGGACAGAAAGGGCTACTAAAGGACGTGATTTTAGATATTTGAAGCCCACAGTTACAGAGATATAACAGATTCAATATCGAGCTCTTACAAAGTGAAAAAAAAGATGTGTAGTTTTTTTAAATTTTGCATAAGATTGGTTTGAAAATTTAGTTTGAGGGAATTCAAAGGGAATGGTGAAGAATTATTAGCATTAATTGATGCCCCGAAGAAAGAAAATGGAAACGCCTAGTAAGAAACCTGAAAGCTCTAACATGACTTGTGAAGAAGAGGAAGAAATGCAACATGATATATCAAAATTACAAGACCAAGTACAACAAATTTCACTCTCACAAAAGGTAATTGAAGCTAACATGGATGGCATGGAAGCTAAGATGAATGGCATGGACACTAAGATGAATGGCATGGACGCTAAGATGGAAGAACTGAATATAAATTTGAATAAGTTGCTACAAGAAATGGTTACTAATGTTGAAAGGGTAGTAAAGGAAACTCATGATGAGAACAAAAGAAATTTTAATCATGATTTCATAGATTCTAATGTTGGATTGAAGACCCACCATGTTCCAAAAATCGATATGAGGAAATTTGATGGCAAGGATCCCGGAACATGGATACTACAGATGGAGCAATTTTTCGATCTCCATAATGTGCAAAACACACAAAAGGTACGTATTGCAACTTTATATTTGGAACCAAATCCATTGGTATGGTATCGATGTCTTTGCTCTCATAAACAAATTGTCACTTGGGAAATTATTACGGAAGAAATGATAACACATTATGAGGATACAAAAAGCAACACCTTTTTTAGTCAATTGATAAATCTCAAACAAAAGGGTTCAATGATGGAGCACATTAAGGACTTCCAAAAATTGACATAAGGGTAAAAGATATTCCAGAGGAGCATAGGATTGATGTGTTCATAGGGACTTTAAAGGATGATAATCCAACATGAGGTTCGCCTTTGGGAACCTGATCTGATAATCACCCTATGAGTGACCTCAGTTGAAGATTTATTAAACAAAAGGTATTACAGACTCATGTGTTGGTGTGTGTTCTATGTTATTTAAGCAATGGAACGATCAAATTGACAATACACAGATATTTAAATAGAAATACAACAGAGAAATACAGTAAGAAAACACAAAGACACAAGAATTTTAATAAGGAGTTCACCCTATTCTCCAGGGTTACATCTCCAGTCCAGCTTTCAGTGGTGTCCTTGTTTTATTGTGCCTTTAGCAGAGAATTACAATGCAGGGACTCAATGTGAGTTCTCTTGAAGCAGGTTTTGCTTGGCAGGGTGGTTCTTGGATTTCCCAAGCCACTGGAGTGCACAGAATCTTCTTCTTCCTACCAGCTTTGTGACCTTCGAGTCTACAATGGACAGAGCCAAATGTGATACTCAGTCCAGAAAAATTTCCCTATGGGATGGCTTGAATCTTCAAGCTCTGGTGCTTGATGTTGTCACTGGTCAGCTCGGCCCTCTATCTCTTTTTGCTCTTCTCTTGCTTCACTTCCTTTTCTCTGTATTTTTTCCTCCTCTCGGGATTCTGGTCCTTTCTCCCTTGTCTCCCGAACTTCCTCCAACTTGACTGTGTATTCTATCTCTATTCATGGCTTTTTATCATTCGAACCCATGCCCGCTTGATTCCTCTTCCGCCTCTGTCGATTCACCTTCTGCAGCTCTGTGGCTTTTTCTGCTCCTTGTCTCTTCGACTGGCTATCTGGCTCTGTGGCTCTCTTTGCATTACAAACACATCATTGTCTATAAAACACCCACTTGTAGCATGGCACAATGATTAGGGGCAGTTCGAAAGGAATCGGGGCCTTCCTTCAGGCAAAACCCGAAAATGGAACAAAATTCCAATACACAAAGTTTTACCGGGAATACTCTATCGGGCATGAAATCTGAAGTTCAAATTCTATGAAATCGCCCCTATAAACCCATCGGATCCACCATTCTATAGAAAATCACTATCGCATGGTGTGGGGCTTAAAACCCAATACACTAATAATACACAGAAAATCCGAAAAACCCAGATTTCAAATTTTATGCAATCGGGCTTATAATTCCCATCAGGTCTGGGCCTTATCGGCTTATTGCAAATCGCGTGCCCAACGACCCTTTGTATCAGGGATCACCGATCGCCCACTGTTGATATCTGCGTATCGCTATTGGCATATCGCAATTGCAACGACCCCAGGGGTTCCTTCCTTTGGTCATGCCGACCATCGATTTGTCGATCTATCGATCGCTCCAATCGCCTATTATCGCAACCGCGTAATCGCATTATCTCAATCGCCAAGTTTGGGGTCCCGATATCGCATACATGCTTGCCTCCGATGTGATGAGTCAGAGATCACTGATCGGGGGTCCTTCCACCCTGGCCTTAAGTCCGCTCTTTGAACCTTTTGCGATGTGATTTTTCCTTTATAAGGCCTTTTATGCCATTTTTAGGAGAAACGCCTACTTTTCCCAATCTGGGGCTCCCAGGAGCTACTTTGACCTCCTGCACAGTCTCCATGGGCCTCGATCAGTGCACTTTGACCGAGGTCCTCATCGCTCCACGCTGGCTGCCATTGCCACTGGTTCAGGGTGTTTACGATTGTTGTTTTGGATTATTTAGAGATTTGTTTCGTCTCAATATAGTCAGGGTTATTTGACAGTCATTTATGGATCCGATTCGGATCTCAAACCTGATTCATTGGAGAAGGCATTCAGGTTAGCAAGAAAAATGGAAAGAAAAATTATGGCAACCAGGAAGCCTACCACTCACAACTATAAAGATGGAAGTGTTGTTGCCCCTAGCCTTCCACAACCTACAAGGTTAACACCAAAACAATTGGAGGAAAAAAGAGAAAAAGGGCTTTGTTACAATTGTGATAGCAAATACACTAAAGGTCACAAGTGTGCTAAGAAGAAATTATTCTACATAGATTGTGAAGACGAGGAAGAAAAGGAACAAGAAATGTCAAAAGAAGAGGATATACTCCAAGAACAAACCCTAGATAAAGAATAAATGAATCCAACCATATCTTGTAATGCCTTGGCTGGAATTACCACTCCTCAAACCATCAAGATAGAAGGATGTATGAAGAAGAAAAAGGTAATAGTGTTGATTGATTTGGGAAGTACCCATAATTTTATTCATTGTAAGATAGCCAAGGAATTGAATTGCTTCCTATATCCAGCACCAGAGTGTCAAGTGATGGTTGCAAGTGGAGAAACCATAAATTTCTCTAGAAAGTGCCATAATATCAAACTATCCATGGGAGAATATGTATTGAAGAGCCTAATGCTTTCCATTCCAATGGGTGGTGTTGATATTGTACTAGGAGTCTAATGGCTACAATCCTTGGGTACAATAGCTTTTAATTTTCAAGAACTTTTCATGAAATTTTGTGCAGAAGGAAAGGAAGTTTCGGGAAAGATAATCAGCTTTAACAGTATGACAAAGATTCTAAAGAAGGAACAATGAGGCGTAATTGCACAATTATGTTCGCTAGAGGTTCCACATCGAAATCATCTATTTCTCTAGATCTCCAAAAAGTCTTGGACAATCATTCCAAAGTATTTGAGACTCCCAAAGGCCTCCCACCTATTCGTGATCATGATCATGCTATTCATTTGATTCCAGGAAGTGTTCCTCCAAACATCATGTCGTACCGATATACCTATGCCAAAAAGAGTGAAAGTTAACGTATGGTTGCAGAAATGCTAGAGGCTGGTATAATTCAACCTAGTCAAAGTTCTTTCTCTGCTCCAATAGTGTTGGTGCACAAGGAGGATGGATCATGGTGCATGTTTTCGAATTATAGGGAGCTCAACAAGCTTACTATTAAAGATAAATTTCTCATTCCTGTCATTGATGAATTATTGAATGAATTGCATAGATCAATTTACTTCACCAAGTTGGATCTTCACTTAGGATATCATCAAATTAGAATGAAGACTGAAGACATTTTGAAAACAACATTTAGAACTCATGAGGGTCATTATGAATTTTTGGTCATGCCTTTTGGCCTTACCAATGCACCTTCTACATTTCAAGGTTTGATGAATTCCATTTTCAAAACCTTCCTTAGAAAATTTGTGTTGGTATTTTTTGATGATATACTAATCTACAGCAAGTCTTGAAGGATCATGCTCAACATGTTGACAAGGTGCTCAAAATATTGGAGGAGAAACAATTATATGCAAAATGCTCCAAATGTTTCTTTGGAGTACAAGAGGTGGAATATCGGGGTCATATTGTATATCATGAAGGTGTTAAGGTAGACCCTAGCAAAACTAAATCCATTAAGGAATGGAAAATCCCCACATCCATAAAGCATCTGCGAGGATTTCTCGGGTTGACAGTGTATTATCGCAAGTTTGTTAATAATTATGGGAGAATAGAAACACCTCTAACAACATTATTAAAGAAAGATGCATTTTCATGGACTCTAGAAGCAACAAAGGCCTTCGAACATCTTAAAGAGGCAATGTGCCAAGTACCGGTCTTAGCTACGCCAGACTTCACAAAAATCTTTATTGTAGAATGTGATGCTTCAGGAAATGGAATTGGTGTTGTTTTAATGCAAGATGAAAGACCCATTGCTTTCAAAAGTCGTTCAATGAAAGGAAAGTATTTACACAAAGCTATTTATGAGAAGGAAATGTTGGCAATACTACATGCACTTAAGAAATGGCGACCCTAGTTATGGGAAGACACTTCAAGGTAAAAACGGATCATGATAGCCTTAAATACTTTTTAGAACAAAGATTATCCTCTGAAGAGAAACAAAAATGGGTCACAAAGATGTTGGGTTAGGACTTTGAAATCATCTACAAAAAAGGGAAGCGAAATGTTGTGGCAGATGCACTCTCAAGAAAAGATGAGGATATGGAAGCATTTTTGTGCGCCATTTCTATTATCCAACTAGATTGGATAAATGAAGCAAGGGATGAATGGAAGAATGACAAAGAAGTGTGGGCACTTATTCAAAAGATACAGTAAGATCCTAGTACATCTTATACACTTAGTTGGAAAAATGATTTGTTATGGTACAAATATCGCTTATACCTATGTAAGAATTCCCAACTCAAACAAAAGATTCTTATGGAATTGCACACTTCTCCCTTAGGAAGGCACTCAGTATTTTTAAAAACGTACCACAGGGTTAAAAAGGAATTTTTTTGGGATGGCCTGAAATCGGATATTCAAAATTTTGTGGCGAAATGTTTGGTTTGCCAACAAAATAAAGTTGAAACAACTAAGACCCCAGGTCTATTACAATATTTATCCATTCCAAGCTAACGTTGGGAGGAGGTTTCAATGGATTTTATCACAAGTTTACCCATGTCTGAAGGAAAGAGTGTCATCATGGTGGTAGTTGATAGATTTACCAAGTATGCACACTTTTGTGCATTATGGCATCCATTTAAATCCAGTACAGTTTCTACTGCATTTATGGAAACAATTTAAAAGCTACATGGAAACCCAAAGATTATTGTAAGCGGCAGAGATCCCATTTTCACTGGAAATTTTTGGACGGAATTATTTTCTTGTCTCGACACTCAGTTAGCTCATAACTCATCTTATCATCCTCAATCTGATGGGAAACCTGAGATAGTAAACAAATGTTTAGAAGGATATCTTTATTGCTTTGTATCTGATAAACAGACACAATGGATCAAATGGTTGTCTCTGGCTGAATGGTGGTATAAAACTTCCATACTACAGCAAAAATGACTCCATTTATGGCACTTTATGGATATCATCCACCATCCATCACATCATATTTAAGAGAAAATTCTAGGGTTCAAGCTGTGGAACATCACATCTAGCATCAAAAACAAGTTCTCCAACTCTTAAAGGATAACCTCACGTTGGCGCAGAATAGAATGAAACAATAGGCAAATCAACATCACTGCGAAAGAAGTTTTGAGGTAGGTGACTGGGTATTCTTATGGCTACAACCATATAAACAAATGTCCCTCAAGTAAGTTAAGAAGGATAATAAATTATCACCAAAGTATTATGGTCTGTACAAGGTGTTTCAAAAGGTTGGTACTATGGCATACAAATTGAAGCTTCCTGTAGCTTCTCGAGTGCACCTAGTTTTCCATGTTTCATGTTTAAAGAAGGTTATATGTGACAAGCTCCCAGTTCAAACAATATTGCTAGAACTTGACGAGGAAGGAAAAATCATATTGGAACTGAAAGTAGTCACAGAAACAAGAACTCAATAGCTACAAAATTGATCAATTTCTGAGTATCTCATCAAGTGGAAGAACTTATCCGTTGAAGATTCCACATGGGAGGATGAGAATTTTATACAGGAGCATCCAAAACTACTCAAGCGTTGAGGACAATGATTTTTGGAAGGAGAGGGGCATGTTAGGTCCCTATAATACTAGTGATTCCCCCATTACTATTTTCATTGTAGCCCTTATTGTTATTATTGTGCCCCTATTGTCCCCCATATTGTTATTGTTATGAGTGCAAAATCCCCACTAGATGATAGGAAAATAGAACTCGGAGAAGTTACCACTTGTTTATTTTTGTATAGCAAAGCAAGTGGTTAGAGATATAAAAGGGAGAAAGGGCATAGGTTTCATTACTCTGTTACATTGAAAGGTTGTTAATGTATAATATTATATCTTGAAACTTCACCTAAACGATGAAGTGTAAGCCAACTGCTAATAGGAAATTTAAATCAATTGTTAACAACCATTAATTCGTTTTTTTAGTCAATGCAGCATTCACCCACCATTAATGTCTCAGCATGTAGAATCCAATTGGGTTTGATTGACATGGGGAAATGATAATGCAAGATTGTACATATTGTTCAATTTTCGCTGCAATTTTTCCCATTGAACAAATCATTTTAGCACTCTACACTGTAATCTGAACTTTTTGAGCCAATAGTAGGTTCTTAGCTAGGTTTTTGTGAGTTAATATAGTTTATCACCATGAGGGTATATTTACCTTAGCATCGTTTTGACTTGTTTGATGTTTTCTATACACCTTCCATAAGATAACCAAGCTTCTTTCGTTGCATGTAATTTTTCTCATTTTATTTGCATATTGTTGTTAATGATTTAACATTTCAAGTATATGTCGAGAATTATGAATTGTGTTTTTGTAATGGATTAGAGAAGTTGGGAGTTGTAACTACTCTTTCTAAAAGAAAACGCATAGTTTATACGACTCATTTATTTCTTGTTTGAAGTTTTTGTTGTGAATTTCATTTTTGTGTATGAATTCAATGCATTAAAGAATATAATGTTGTAATACTAAAACATTGTAATGATTTGAAGTAGAGTTTGGTTTACTCTCATTCTATAAAAAAATCCTTTAGGTAGGGATCATACTAAAACACCCATGGAATTCCCTAAGGGAAAGAAACATATAGAACAAATTAATCCTTTGCAACATACACCTATTATAGTAGAAATATATTCAAAAGAATAAATTTTAGATACCTAGACACCTCAACCAAAGGTGGAACAACCAAGACCTATTTTCAAAGACATTGAAGCCATCAAAAGTGCTCAAAACCTTTTTCCATAATGATGGGAGGTGTGTCAAAGGTTTCACTTAGAAGAGTGTCTTGACATAATACCTCATATTGAATTTTTTTTTGTAAGAAAAAGCCTTATATAACAGTGGATAAAAATTACATTCATGAGAGATTTATGGCTTTGCAAAATCCATCTTTGATCATGATCTAGGGTCTGAAAACCAGATAAAATGCTAGAAGCAAGAGGAGGCATCTACCCATTAAGGAGAAACTAGAGGTTCTCCTGAAGACTACAAGACCACATTACAGAATCATAAAACCACATTATAGAGGGAAACCAGAGCAAGGTTACAAAAGGAACCATGAGAACAAAATAGAAAAAGGTAAGAGCATAGGAGCATCATGGCCATGAGGAGGGCTACCTTGGAATCCATGTGAGGCCCAATTAGTGTTGGGGAGGAACTTCTTTGACGACATGATAGGGCCTGTAGAAATCAACATTGTTGGAAGAGGGTGCACCATTGGAGCCAACTAACTGGAAGATGTTGTCTTCACTGAGGATTGATAGAGAAACGAGATTCCTGGACTACTGTGGTGACCACTTCTATTGTTGGAGAGACCCATTCCAAATTGATCTACCTCACGATCATTGCAGGCCTTATGATGATTTGGTGAGGGACTATGTTTCCAGTCATGTGGCATTGCTTTCTAAGATAGAGAGAATTGGGGATTATTTTTAGTTGTGTCCGTCAAGGGTGAAACTAAGCCTTGAATTTGCATTCGCAGAATCCCACCAGTGTGATGGTGGGTTTCTTTGCCATGGTATAGGTGGAATTCCATGTCCAAGATGTTTCCTTCCAACAAAACATTCACATCTTCTTAGTCTCTGAAGTGACAACTGGAAGGTTTCTCAGAGCCCAAATATTCGTTTGTCACCCTAAATTCCTATGCCTATGCATCTACAACCATTTGATGGAAATGGTGGGGGGATTCAGCAATCAAAATAGTCATATCCCTTCCCATGGAAAGGTTGGAGGGGAGGTATTCCTCTATGATGGCCTCCTCTACATGGTTGACCCTACTCACTCTCCATGGCTATTCTTGAACTTACATTCAAAATTCTCACTGAAATTTCCACTATGGAGCTTAGCTCCAAACTACTTAAACAAATTTCGAAGTCCCGCCCACTCTGGAACTTAACAACATACTGTTGCAATAGCAAGTTGCATGTGTTTTGAGAGAATTTCAATATAAATTGGAGGTACTCTCGATAGGCAACAAGATGAGTGTACCATCTTGTAGTCTTCCATAAATGTTGGGAGATGGAGGGTTTGTCACCACCTTTATTTCCCAATCCCAACATCATTGTAAGACGATTCCATGGCATCATTGAAGGCCTGCTATCTGAGAGTTGCGGAGGGTATTCGTGAAGTTATTTAATGTGTTCGATTTGTCATCCATTACCTAGATCCAAGGTTAATACCTCATATTGACCTTAAGATAAGGGAAGAAAATGATATGTTTTTATTAACATAAGAAAATATCTCATTCATTCTCTTACAATTAGAACACTAATCATGCTTAATTCAAATTCCATTGATTATATTATCCTAGATTAATAAGGTAGATGCATAGGTTATTACTTGGTATCTAAGGGGAAAATACTATAATCTATTACAACATGAGGTGTATATGGATACTATTTTTGTTAATAGTTTAACAAGCAACATGATACAAAATATATTCTTTCTAGTTGGTAGGTTGAATACAAGATATTTTTCTATAAATTTGGTATTGTATATTCCATTAATAATTTTAAGGAACCCTATGGTGAGAAGAACTTCATACATTTCAAGGATGGTTGGATACCAATTTCATACACCATGGTTACCATTAGTCACATATTCAATTAGTTTTATATTCTTTCACATTCCCTAAATGGAGGGATCGAAACGGAGCAAAAAACTAAATCCAAATTAGTGGTGTTTCCTATAATATATATGTCTTCCTATCTCATGGATGTAATATACACTATAATTTTTTTTGCGAGAGTAAACCTAAGTAGACATATCTCAAAGCCCCTCCTTCATGTATATTATTGATTTCTTAAAGAGAATAAGAGACATTATACAACAATTTGTGATCTATTCTCCCCTTGGTGAGTAGCAGAATTGATGATATTTCATAAGGTGGAAAAGAAGTTGAACCCAAAAGGAATATGGATCAATACCATAGGGGTCCTATCCTAGTGATGGGGATGAACTTTGATGATGTCTTATGGGTTTTAATCTTGAAAATCAAATCTCAACTACAAGTTTTAAAGTCATCTTTCTTTCCTAACCTGAATTGAGACATAATCCTTTGAATAGATCTAAGATCCATCATGTAGAGCTCCTATTCATATGATGAACTTATCACCAAATTCTTCCACAAAATGAAATATTTATAAATTCACCTCATCCAACTATAAATAAATTACATGAACAATTTCATAAATGTTAATCCATTGCCCCAACAAGCCAAACATTCAATATTCATGAAGCACATTAGAGAAAGGAAAATTCCCTCACACACCCTCAAAAAGGAAAATTTGTATTTGTATGAATTTGTATCCCAGCTTCCTTTTTTTATTCTTTGTTTTCCCTAAGGGTTGATCATTTTTAATTATCTTCTTTTGGTTCTTGGAAATGGTTTGAGTTTCAATTTGAAGATCTAAGATCTCATTTGCTTGAGGCCTTTTTGATCTTTTGAACCTCTTACATCTTTCTATGCCAATTTTTTGAGTGTTTCATGCTCTTGTTTGTATTCATGTTTGAAAATCCTCATATTTG
Organism: Pinus taeda; assembly: GCA_000404065.3. Classification (NCBI taxonomy): domain Eukaryota; kingdom Viridiplantae; phylum Streptophyta; class Pinopsida; order Pinales; family Pinaceae; genus Pinus; species Pinus taeda. Next base: position 822,051 of record APFE030503934.1, read on the forward strand.
GAATCTTAGACTTGGTGAAATAGAGTATTTTTCATCCATTTTTGTTTGAGATCCTTTGTTTTCTTCATTTATTTAAGATTTGGATTTTATTCAATAAAGAAAAAAAATTGATTGTGTTTCTTTTTTCTTTTGTTTTCGTTTTATTAGTCTAAATATTTTTGTTTTTCCAACCTGGGAGTCTTTGTGGTGAAATCAAACACCCCTTTTGTTTTGGGAGTGTGATTGGCATTGAAGTGTTTTTCTTCTTTGTTTATTTGGTTTTCCATAGTTTTTCTTCTCATGGTTGCTTCCCTTAAGATTTGTATTTGAATCTTGCATTACATATTAGTCTCCCTTAGGGCTACAGTGTATTAGAATAAGCATTTATTTATTTTTGATTGATTTTGAATTTGTGAATGCTTATCAGAAGAAAATGGAAAAAAAATTCCTTAAGTAGATTCTTGCATAACTTTGTAGAAGTCATTTTCATCGAACAAAAGAGAGTCACATTTTGCATGAGGCTTAGGTTTTCTTATTGTATTCTTTTACATCAAAACATCATAACTTGCACTTCCATATCCTTTGACCTAAATAAAAGACATTAAAATGAACACTTAATTAAAATGAACTAGACTTTTTTCTTTTGTCTTAAAAACACCAACTATTCTAGGGAGTATTTAGGGCCTTGGAATAGGTGTGTGGAGAGTAAACTCTCCAAGGCCACTCAAACTAAAGTATAGAAGTTGATTAAAGAGTGGAAGTCTGGTATCATATAGGTTTTCGAGGAAAGCTTCACTCACATAGGAGTCAAGCACTACGTAACGCAACAATAAGGAAAGAGAGATATCCCCTCTCCTACTTATTTGACCACACACCCATAATTGTTCCCCCTCGGATTCTGATTACAAGTTGGTAACTTTAGTTACCTTTCTTAGGGACCACACAGGTGATTGCAAGGAGGAATCCTTGTGGTACCTAAGACAAATGTTGTATCACTTCCATAGTACTTCTAAAGGGTGCCTTGTGAAGAAACGGTACTTACACTAGAAAAGGATATTGTCTAGAGGTCAACGTAATTGTTTCTCATACCTTTGTTGGTAGGACTTGGGCCCTCATCATACCATATTGCCTTTGGAAGGCCCCTTTTATCTATTGCCTTTGTTGTTCTTTTTCGATCCTTCTCTCTCCTCTTCTTCTTCTTGTTTCTTTTGAAGAAACTCATCTTCTTGTTTATTATGAAGAAACTCATCCTGGCGCCTCTTCTCCTCTTCTTATTATGCTTCTCTCCTCTATTTTTATGCTTGAATAGCTCCTATGTTAAAAGGATTAGCCTTCCACTTCCTACTGTTCTTGCCTATCGAATAATATCTGATCCTTTTCTTGGGAGCTACTTTCCTTGCTTAAGGTATTACCTGTTCTTCCTCCCGCACCTGCAAGTCTTGAGCTAGTGGATCTTGGGGTGAAATGGTCTCCATCCTTAGATGTTCCTTTATGTTTTCATTGTACCAGTTCTTTACATTCTCATATTCTATTGTAAATATTGATGAATACCCCATATTGTAACTAATCCTTTTATAACGTTTCTTGCACACTCTCCTGGGATAATATCTGTGAAAGTCTTTAGTGGTGAAGTGCAAGCAATCCATCTCTTGTATTTCTATTGTTGTCACCTTATGGCTCTTCAACTCGTAGAATTCAATCCTCAATGGGAAGGTTAGCCAAGGGGCTTTCTTCCTCCTATGAAGAACTCCTAACAATCCCTTGTCCAACTAATTATCTACTTCCTGCATGACCACCTCATTGGTCACATATCGCGACATGAGATGATGGTATATATGCCAACCAAAACATTTGATGTATGTTCCCTCAAGAGATGCAAACCAATCTGTGATATCTCGTAGTGACCTCTTCATTTGATTAGTGATGCAAGGACGATCGATCTCGAATATCATGTGAAAGATAACTGAAAAATAAGTGTGCGGCCAATCTATCATATGTGCCTCTGAAGCATGATTATAATAACACCCTGCAGTGAAAGTAAGCTGGGAACTTGTTCTCAGGGGTCCAGTTCCAGTACATTCCTGGGAACGCATATTGTGCACAGATTCCATCTAAAAGAAATGCAGAGATGTAGAATTCTAGTGCTTGGTTCACCCTCAAAAATGCTTTTTCCTGCACATCATGACACTGCAACTCAAATGATAATATATCTACACAATTGAAGACTATTTCATGGGTTACCACCATATTGAGCATATATATCCAGTTTTCTTCAAACACCTCAATGTTCTTACACCCATGCAATTGACAACACATGCCTATCAGATATATATATGTGTGTGTGTGTGTGTGTGTGTGTGTGTGTGTGTGTGTGTGTGTATGAGTATCTTAGTTGCATAGACTGTGGATGGGAGCAAGCTTTTAACACAATGATCTGATAATGTCACTTGAATCGAGGTCGGCCCATATGGTTTAGAAGTCATTATTTGCATACTTTGTGGGCCTAAGCATATTTTAGTACATTTGCATGCCTTCTCCATGCTAAGTGGCAATCTTACTACCACTCTCACTGTGAAGCACAAGATAAGAGTCATCCATATGTGTAATGATCCACTCAATCACTTATGCACAAGGGATGACATGGAATCTGCATGCGATCTCATGCATCCTGGACCTCTTGATGTTGATGTACACTTCCAAGTCCTCCAAGTTCTCAACAAAATTTTTATGCATGAATGTGTTGTATATACCGCTCCATATGACATCTGTATACTTATCAATGAAGCACTATGTGTCTGGATAAATGGGAATGGTTGGCTTGGTCACTTCAATAGGTTCCTCAGTGCTTGATTCTTAGACTTCTTTGGATGTCACTTTACAGGGAGGCATGGCTCTAACAAATGATGAAAGGGTAAGAATACTTGTAGCTCGAACACATGTTTATGGGAACACACTCATAATGACAAGATTAACGTAATGAAATCTAACCATGTAGTGATATATCATAAATCATGTACATAGAACCATCAAATGTAACTCAACATGTTAATCTATCAATGAAAATATAAAATCACTTGAATGCATAAGAAAATAGGCATGTAAAAAAGGAGGGAACACTTTCAAAGCGTGAAGGAAGGTCAATGGTCATTCAAGGCTTTACAATGCACTCATGCACTTAAGAAAGTAAATAAAATCATCTAGGGCACACTAGTGCACTCTAAATTTTTAAAGAGATGAGTTGTTGGGCCTTCAAGCCTTCACAGTACACTCATGCGCTCAAGGAGAGAGAGAGGGCACACTGGTGCATTCCGAAGGGACGAAGGAACTTGTCTTCAATCCTTCAGCCCTTCAGGGTGTGCTCATGCACTCAAAGGAAATGAGTGTGTATTGGCACATACCTAAGGGATGGAGAAAAACCATTTGCGTCTTTCTGGTGTGCTCATGCACTTAAGGAAGGGCGCAGTTCTTCGTGTTGAACAAGTGCACTCAAGAATAAAACTCAATTTTTTTGGGCGCGATTTTCAAGGTTGAATGAGCTTCGAGTTCCAAAAGTGTGCTCTACCATTTCAAAGCTCAATAACAAGTTTGACAGCAATATTTCATGGTAGAAATGAGAAAAAGAAGGATCTGCAAGCTTATATGCACCCTGTCGCAATCATGGTAGAATATGAAAGGTTGAGGAATGTGAAGAGTTTATGCCTACAATACCAAATTAACAATTGAAGAATGAAGATTGAACAGAACTTTGAGAAAATAAACTGAAATCAAAGAATCTCCAACAAGAAAATCAAGATCGACGGTGAAATCATGAAAGACAATGAATAGATTCAACATAAAAAACTTACTTGGAACACAGTTTGGTGAAGAGTTTATTAATCCACAAATATGCACCCAACCCAAATGAGAATGATTATGCAAATGGATGATTAACTGGTTAATTTAAAAGATTTTCTATGCAAAATTGTTTCATTCATGATCACCACTTGTCAACAAGTGAAAGGATTAGTTAAGGGAAGTTAAGTGGGTTCCTATTTTCCAGGAGTGTGCCCACATGCAACAAAGGGGCACATGCATGCATCAAGGAAGAGTGCATGTCTTCAAAACAAAGGAGTTCGATCAAGTAGGGCGCACTTGCTCAACATGAAGGAGTGCACTCAAAGAGGTCACACTTATTCAGGCTGAAGGAGTGCGCTCATCTCAAGTGCATGTCTTCACCAAATTGAAGTGCGCTTTTTCCTTAAAGAGCGATTTTATTGCTATTGTTTGCATTTTTTGTGCTTTTTAAGTGTGTTCATGGCATAAAGGCTAGTTTCTAAGTCAAGACAAATCATGAGTTCACCTAACAATGGAGTAAATAACCTAAGCGCTTCTAAAGGTTAGGTGACGACACTTAGGAAGCATTGACTTAGGAGGATGCAACACTACGAGAGAACATACAAATAACAAACCAAACAACACAATGACACTAGGGGGCTTGAAATAATGGTTTATGTAGGCTCCAAAATTAAATTAGGCAAAAAAAATGGAGGGTCATTATCATAGTGACAACACTTGGTGATGTACTAGGAGAACCCCAGCTTCTATGAAACGGTTTCATTTAGGAATAAAGTCTCAATTCTTCAGGAAGTATTGATTCAATCAGTAAGTTACCTTAGATCCCCACTCTCACCCAGTTAAAAATATAGTTTTCCCTGTTCCATTACTCAATGTAATACAAGATAAAGCAAGTCATATCATTATCATGTCGATGTAAGTAAGGGTAATATAGTAATACGAGTTAAAATAATGAGAGTATGAATTTTAAATCTTTGGTGTTGCTCCACTACCAATAGGCCTAGAAAGTACCCCAATAGAATCGCTTCAGGAACACAAATGTTTCTTCACTGCCAATAAGCATGGACCATACCCTGACGAAGTCGTTTGCATCACCTCCCTGCGCAAGAAGCCTTTCTCTTCTTTCACCCTTTTATTTTTCTTTCTTTTTCATAGTACTATGCGTAGGAATTTATTATTGTTCAATGGGAGAAATAGGGATCCCAACTTATTGAGAGCAGAAGAGGTTGTTCCTTCAGAGACAGGTTGTGGACATCTATTGCTTTGATCACTAAAAATTTTCCCCTTATCTTACTGTGCTCAGATAGATAAACAAAAAGATATTATTTGTAAACAAGACTAAGTGTAGGAGACAAAATCCTAAACAGATGTGGGTATCATGGTTTGCTTACAACTTACATCTAAAGGATCATATTTTCCATAATAAAATATTTGACTTGAAATATGTAAACCAAAAAAAAAAAAAGGTAAAAAATAATCCAAGGGTGTTGTGTAGGAAATCCTTTCTTCAAACAGAAACGATCCCTCTAGTCCTATGGGAGGATCTAGCAACAAACGAAGACAAATATATGTAAACTTTCCTAGTTTATGAAAGAAAACATAAAGGAGGATAGATGACCTACCTCACTCTGATGCTAACATCCATTGATGTCGTCCTTGATTCTTTTTTTTTCAAGCTCAATTTCCTCTTCAGGGTTATAGATGAATACCTATAAGGAAAATCACGTGGAGACAACAAACGCATACATAACAAAATTCATTCCAATATAAACCATGTAACAAATTAAGGAGTATTACACTAAATGAGACATAATTGACACATTTATGGAAAGAAAACACATAATGTATTATTAATAGATGGTAAAAGGAGCATTACAACCACTTAAACCTTGATGTTGGAAGCCTCCTTTAGGTGAGTTTCCAAGTCCTAGCCTTAACCTTAAAGCACTCCTTTCTCCTTAGAAAATTGGGCATAGTTCAGCACTAGTAAGGTAACCAATCATCATCCAATCATTAGTGGATAGTAGGGATCTCAATTATAGGGAAGGAGAGGGAGTTGAGGATCCATGAAAGGAGGGATAAGTTCCACATCTCAAATGAAATATCCATGGAAGTAAGATCAATGACCAGGAATGGTACGTCTCGTTCCAATCCTCATTCACTTGTAACCAGCTTGTCATTATCGAGACTTATACTAAGATAAGCTTCACCTACATTTTGGGAAAAGCTACCTGAAGAGGATCAGCATGGGTTTTTATGATAAAAGTCGCGTTGGTAGTGCTATGAGAGTATGATGCAATAAGTGACCAGCACGGGTCAGTATTTATGCAAAATGCATTGACCCTGAAAAACAAGGTTTTTGACAAGTTTCTTCAAAATACTTTCAAGGCAAGTTTTCTTCTTTTCTTAAGGGATGCTTCTGAACAAGTTTCATGGTGAATACACTGACAACTTTCGTCATTTCGTGACATTTGTAGCATTAATGACACAAATTCCAACACTTCAAGATACGATATGGGGAGTGTGACAAAATATTGTATATAACAGATGCCCCCTAAAGCATGAAGGCAGAACAGGGAGTGATGGTTGAAGTGATTTACAAGATAAGGCAAGGACTTAGAGAAACATTTTTAGGAGACCTGCAAATCAAACATAATACAATGTATTTCATATCTTTGATGTAAGTATCTAATAATACATCTCTGAGTAGGAATCTAACAATACATGAATCCACGACATGGATGCAGCCATCTAAATAGAAAGGATTATGTGTACAATTATGAATACTTAATAAATCCACGCAGCCTGGACTTATCAGATGAAACCCAAGGTCTTCATCTATGTCCTGATCCAACCAAAGTATGAATCTAACCATGTGAATAATTGTGTCGGATTTAAACATGGTAGAAACCACCTTATTACTGGTCAATGATGTAAATCGTTAACAAGTACGAGGGAAACCACTAATGATGACGATGGATCTCAAGGTACAACAGCACAATCCACGAGCATGAAAAATGAAGCATAAGTTGAAGACTCATAGAATCCTTCAGTCAAAGGCCAATGATGTGAACCTATCATTGAATGCGAAGAACCTGCCATTGGGGCATACAAGCTCCAAGGTAATGAAAGGTAGCTTCTAGATCATCTTCCTGGATAATGAGTTGGAGTCGACAGGAAGTGATCCATCGAAGGAGGGCCACAATGTTTCCCACATCATTGACAAAAAACATAGGATTTTTTAGAGTTGGCAAGAATGATTCAGGATTGTTGCAGAAAAAGTCAAATAGGGTATAAGTGGTTTGAATTTGCAAATGGGACTTCTCTTGAACATATCGGTGACACGACTCCAAAATTTGGCAACATTTGACTCAAAATAGGATTAGAGGTCATGGTGACAACAGGATGTAATCATATGGGAGGTAAATGGATTCTAAAAACCCAGTAAGGCAAGTGACAAAGTGAGGATAACCCAAACCCGACACGAGATATAGATAAGTGTCATGTTCAAGAGCGACATACTACCTTTTATACAAAATACAGGATATATGTTTCCTTCCATTTTTCCCCACTATTTCTAGCGAGTACCTATTTATTTTTAATCTCAATCTTGAAGAGGATACCATATACTTGTCATATAAGTTCATCTTTAGAATAATCCCTCCTCGTATTTTTAACGAGCCCTAGGAAGGAGTAGCTCGGTCTCGTCATGGTGACAGGTCCTTCGTCATTTTAGTTTTATGATTCTTATGGAGGGATAACTCGATGACTTTTTCATGGTTAGAGAGTTTGAAAAACAGGCAAAAAGGAAACTCCAAATGTACCTTTTTGTAGATAGTCCCTGAAGTTCGAAAAGGTAGAAAATAAAACTCAATAGAACCTCTTAGCCATGTTCAACTAAGGTATTCCTTTTTAGTATCTAGTGTATCTCAGTCCAGAAAAGGGTTAAAATTATATTGAATTGAATTATTTTCATTTACTTTTACGAGTTCGAAAAGACAAGTGCTCGACAATATTTTCATATTTCGAGAGTTAGAAAAGAGCTGAAAGATGACTCCAAGGGGATTCCTTTTTCGTTTATTTTTTACGAGTCCCAAAAACTGATAAAATCAAACTTGATATCTCATCCAAAATCAATTACCACTGCTAATTAGTAATAACTTGTTGCTACACATGTGAACAAATGTTACCTGGTTCAAGAAAAATATATAAATATAGGTAAAAGTATGCCCTAAATGGTAAAAATACTTAAAAAAAGTTTATATAAACTTCCAAAAGTAAAAATTAAATTACCACTTGTCATTTTGTGAATTGGAGAGCACATTTTGCCCTAAATTTCCCTAATCTTTAAGTGAGGAGTGTGATCAATCCAGGGCACCATTCAACAAACCGTCTGTTACAAGTAAGAGATATGTCCTTCCTCTGCAATTTGATATTAATTTTAAGCAAATTAAACCATAGAATAGGTATCTATGAGGGTGTGAAGAAAAATTGAGTCGAGGGCGGCCAGTGCGGGTTTTACCCATCGGGATCATGCTGCCCTCCCTTAGCTTAATGGTGCCATCGCACTGGAAGAGTGGAAAAAATTAGGGACAGTTGCGCTGGCACCGTGAAATAAATGTTTTCAATTGATCTCCAAAATTACTAATTGTTTTGCAAATTTTCCTCCATGGAATCTAACTAAAACCTTATTCAATGATATTTTACAGGTTATTTGTTGGAGAAAATAACTATTGAGTGGAAATAAAGAGGCCATGAAGTGGAATATCATCAAGCATCACAAGATCCCAATTGCATAAGGGCTCTTCGTGCATGTAGATTGCTTGAATTCTTTCGTACCCCTAGGATTAGAGCCCAAGTGGATTAATTGCAACACTTGATAGGATGGTGGGATGTAGACCGTCAAATGTTTATAATAGGGGACAAATATCTTGACATAGAAATTTCATGCATATACTTCATCACTGGTTTGTCCAAGAGAGGACAACAAGTTCAATTGTCTAGTCCTCGTGTTGGAGGAGAAACCACTGACATGTTAATAGCTAGACATTGCCATGGTTCCCGCAAGACCGGTGGGAAGATATACATCAAAACCATCACAAATATGCCATTAAGAACAATTATCTACACCATAATTTGAATGTATGGGGTCTAAGCTCTACATGAGGTGAGAAATCCAAATTACAGTATGCAGTGGATTACCTCTATCTGACCATGTTCAACTAGTGTGAAGGACTACTTGTCAATATGAAAGACCAGCTCACCAAGTGCAAGACTGGTAAACTCAAACAATTTGGCTACGGATCTATTTTGGTAACGTTCTTTCTAGAGAGTGTTTCATTGTTCAGATATCAGTTGGTGGAGGTAGAAGCTGCTGGACCTAGGGATCCACATTTACTACGGTGGGGAGAGTTGATGACTCATCATGGAGGTGGGAAATAAATGTCCTTCCACCTGCATTCTTTGTATGGCTACGTCAACATCTCATCATGGTAGATGATTGGGCCTATGCTGGGAAAAATTTCCGAGGAGATCCCGGTCTCCCACTACCACCTAGTATGTAGTGGAATGACTCGGGTAAAGAACTGCTTTTTAATTTTTTCAAAATTTTTGATGTTTTTTAATTATGTGAACCGAGATTGATACTTGTGATATTTTGCGGATGTGGGACGAGAGGTACCTCCATGGATTTATTTGATAGCGACGAGGGCACAACGATAGTTTGAGGATGCATGATATGTCTAAGGAGTCGATCCTATGGTGGAGGTGGAGCGCAATCTAGAGGCCTTGAATAGAGGCATTCTAGATTACGCTACTATTGATGAGATGCCACTTCGATATCAGAGGCATACCACGGGGTATCAGATATATTGTGTCAGTTGTTGGGCCAAGTTGTTAGGGCTATATCATGCTATCATGAGCATCATGTCAATGGATAGACATGTTTGTAGTCTTATTTTTTCACTTATGTAGGCTTGAGAAGCCATGTGTCGTAAAAAACATTTTGCAAACTCTATATGGCGATCTATATATACATGTTTTATCTTATGTACCTAATGTTCCTATTGTATCATGGTTTTATTTTTACATATGTTGAAAATGCTGATCTAAAACATGGTTAGCTAATGCATTTTTCAATGTATTTAGATCTCTTAGAATGTGTTGATATGCTATGTAATCAAAATTTATTTCCAGGAGACAAACATGCAAATACATTCTTAAAATATTACGGTTTCTAATGGAATAATGTGTATTTAAGTGTAATACAATGAGTTTTCAATCAAACTTAACAACCAATGCTCTAATACCAAAAGAAATAGACTCCGACAAGAGTTCGATGGCCGCACTATATTCTGATATATTGTTAGTTGTGTGTCCTAGACATACACCCTGTAAACTCACTAACTCATCATTGGGAGAAAAGAGCGTCCACGCAACGGAAGACAGATTTTGTGTACTATGATAGGCACCATCAGTGAAACCGACATAAGGAAGAGGATTCGTTGACATTTGCAAACCAAGTGGAACACGCGGTAAGCAGGGGAAAACATGTTTGCAAAAATGCAAGCAGTCACACCAAAAGACAGCACACTAATGTACAAAGTATCTATGCAAGATCAAGCATAATACTTTTTTAGGTAGAGACCATTCAGGGCTCAGACAACTAATTTCCATCATAATCAAATAACTCATATGCAACCTTTTGTAATACGTGTTACACGATATAGGTCCATGCCACATGGGTTCAAACTTTCCAACACCTAATTTATCATTAGCTTGATCGTACAATAAGACTAAGTCACCTTCTGCATATGAATAAGGGGTTACAATTTTGTCATATTGAGTTTTAACTCATATTTTTTGAGTCTCAATTACCAATGCGGCAATTCGGCGAGTCTCGTCAAGATGTTCTAAGTAAAGTGATCGTTCTTCTTCAGGTGAAGTACCAAGAAGTAGTTCGACAGCTAGCCTCAATGATGGGATCTCACACTCAATCGGTAGAGTGGCTTAGAGACCATATACTAATGTAAAAGGCGTAAATCTGGTTGCCATTGTAGCATCAATTCGATATTCCCATAAGGTCAAAAAAAGCATAAGATGTTAGTTCTTTTTATGCATCCCAATAGTTTGTTGAAGCATAGTGACCAAAACTTTGTTGACAACTTCAACTTAACCATTGGCTTGTGGGTAATATGGAGTTGAGTTATCGTGATGTAAGTCCAACTAAGCAATGACTTTTGTCATCATGTAATTATGGAAATGTGATCCATGGTCAGTGACTATGGCTTTCGGAGCACCAAATCAAGATATAACATGATTAAAAAGGAAAAGAGTAGTAGTTTAGCAATTTTACCATCGGCATCATACGTAGGCATTACCTTGGCCCATTTTGTAAAATAATCCACAACAACGATGATGTACCCATGCCTCCCAGCCGAGTGAGGGTTACAAGTCATGAAATCAATGCCCCATTTTACAAACGGACCAACAGTAATAACTAGGTGTAAGGGAGAGGGTGGGTTTTGTTGTTTCTAGTTATAGATTTGGCAAGCGTGACATTTCTGGACTGCAAGAATGAAATCCTTGAAGATGGAGGGCCAAAAATAACCGATGCAAAGGATCTTTTGAGCTATTGCATATCCTGACATATGACTGCCACAGGCTCCAGATTGGTATTAATTCAAATCTTTCTCATCTTCCTCATGTGTCAAACACCATCTAAGGACTGAATCCACACCAAGACAATATAAGGTATCCCCAACAATGCGATAAGGTTGGGATTGTTACCGGATTCAATGTCGCTCAGAGCGAGATAACTCTGGTCTAAAGGTCTAAGTTTGGAGATATATGATGATATCTCCATACCATGGATCATGGGTGCTAATAAGGAAGAGAGATCCATCAATAGTGAACTCATCAGATACAGTAGTCGTGCCTGAAGAGGGAATATCATAGATCAATTTAGCAAAAACTAGTGATTTCTTTGACTTAGCTTTAGTGAACTCTAAGTCAAACTCCTGAAGGATGACAATCCATTTAGAGTATTTTTCCTCAAGAAACTAATGAGACAGAATATAACTCATGGGGTTACAATCAGATATCACTATAGCTTTGTGTTAGAGGATGTAGTTGTGAAAACGTTGGACAACATGAAATGTTGCCAATGCCAACTTCTCTAAATGGGCATACTGAGTCTCAGTATCAAAGAGATTACAGCTCAGGTAGTATATCACATGCTCATTTTCATTTCCATCATTTTGAACCAGCACCATAGCAATGGTATTGTCAGCAGTGGCCAAGTGTAGGAAATAATCGTGATGTTAATTACGAGGATGCAACAAAGGTGCGTTAATGAGTGTGGTCTTTAAAGCATTGAAGTATTTCTGGGCAATGTCATCCCAAATGAATGGAATCCCTTTCTTCAAAAGGAGAGTAAAACCCTTGGCAAGCTTATAATAGTTTGGGACGAAGTGACGAACAAATTTTTCCTTCCCTCGCAAACTTTGAAGTTGGTGTAAAGAAGATGCAGGTGGTAGATTGAAAATGGCCTCCACCTTAAGAGGATCAATTTGGATGCCTTCTTTGGACACTAAAAATCCTAGGAGATGACCAGATTCAATGCAAAAGACACATTTATGGGGATTTAACTGGAAATTATAGTGTCGACTGCAAAGAAAAATCGCCTGAAGATGAGCTAGATGGTCTTGGCGTTTAAACGAGTGTGAGGGTAAATCATCAAGGTACGGCTAAATGATATTTTTGATATCGTGGAAAGCATAATATATGGCCCTTTGGAAGGTTGCACTAGCATTTTTAAGGCCAAAAGGAATCTTTTATAGGCAAAATTTCCCCAAGGACAGATAAAGGCAGGCTTATGTTGAACAGCAGGAAGGATATTAATCTGGTTATATCCAAAAAATCCATCCATAAAGGAAAAGATTTCTCTCCCATCACATTTGTCGATAAAGGGAGTAGGGTAATTATCCTTAGGACAGGCTCGATTAATATCTCTATAATTAACACAGACATGTATGGTTCCCTATTTTTTAGTCACTGGAAAGATATTGGAAACCCAATCTTTCAATGGTATGGGGTAAATAAAGTCAACTTTGAGAAGTTTTTAAACTTCACCTTTAATGGAAGTTGCCTTCTTTGGGTGCACCAGATGAAGACATTGTCAAACAAGTTTCACATTCAGGTAGTTTTGGATCTCATGCACCACAATGCTTGGATCGATGGCAGGGATTTATTTGTAGGTCAAGGCGAAGACATCGCAAATTCTTTGAATAGGGTCATATAGATCTTAATCTCATCGGTAGAACAAGAGGCCCCTATGTGAACGTCTTCTATTATCCCTAGTTTCATAGAGATGTTGATGGGCATGGTTGTCGAGATTTTCCCCAAATTTCCTTCAGAAAACACCTCGTGAACTAAGATGGTTTTCTAAAAAGAAGCAGTCATTGCAGGGGGAACTAAAGTATCTAGACAGGTAGGAATCGTACCAAGGCTAGGAACAAAAGAGGAACGATTATGAATACCACTCCAAGGGGTTTCTTCAAGAGACATGACTTCAATGATGCTTTTGTTAGTAAGGAAAATCTCATTCATAGGATCTTCATAATCCAAAGAACCTAGCCAAGAAGTTAAATACGAGTCTAGGATCATACTCAATTAGTCATTGGTTTCAGATGCAGTCGCGGAAGCCAAAAGGAAAGCTTACTAAGCTTTTTTGATGGCATTAAGCGGCATAGTTTCACCAAAATTATCAATCTTATCAGGCCTAAAGATGATCCAAGTGTCGTTATTAGACGAGATCATATTAGTTGAAGCAACATTGGTGGGAGGAGGAAGGGGAAAAGTTCCCATTAAGGAAGAGTTTTCGAAAAGACCCACTCTGAGATTTCATAAGGAATGGTGGTTTTCCCAAAATAAGGTACATTACCAGTTGAAGAGTCAGAGGAAAAGAAGGCTAATTGGTATACTGTGACAATTTTCCCTTAGTGGGGAAATTGAAGTACACGGAAAAGAGTAGAAACCACACGAAACATTGTGTGAGTCCAGCTAAGGCCAAGTAGAAGGTTATAATTGAGATTTGCATCAACAACCTCTACTTCCAAATTGATGGTATTTCCTTCTAACTAAATGGGTAAAGAGTTGATAATACCATACGGTCGAAAACCTCTACCATCAAAAGCTTCCAAATTATTCGGGGACTGGTTAAGAGGAGGGGAGCCAATGTCTTTCCGACATGATATGGACAAAATGTATGTAGGGGCTCCTTCATCAACAACATTTCGGTGAATATTTTTTCCCATAATGACAACTTATATGAGAAAATAAATTTGAGGTTGTAGGCGAGGGACATGATTCTCAAGATCAAAAGTGATCAAGTTGGAATCCATGGGATCAATTCCTCCAATGGCAGATAGCAAAGCCTTACGTTGTGATGGACATGTTTGAAGGACTTCCAAGGCTAATATCACTGAGGGTGCTTGAACCAAATCCTATACAATATTGTAGTGTTGAGCAGCTCACACATTTGGATTATAAGATGATTTCCGAAGAACACCTTTAGGGTGTGGTCGGATTATGGAATCAGTGCTAGGTTTCTCGATATGGAGAGGACCGGAATTGGGTGAAGTGCAGGAAGAGGGTATATCAATGGCATATTTATCCACCATGGGTCTTTCAGGAGTTAGATAATCTTTTGGTCTGGTGGGTATGAAAATAGTTTCTGAGCCACTCATGAACACTTGAGATATTCTAGAGGTATGAGCATGGGGTTGGTCTACCATTTGTGTCTACTGGTATGGGAAATGTTCCTTTAGCATAGCTAGCATCCCTAAGGCTCCTTTCAGAAGATGACTTACTTCGGCATGTTGGGGGCAATCCTTAATGTAATGATCCTCATCACAAATTAGATAAGGATATTTAGGCTTTTGCTTTGATGAATCGTCAGCTGACGGTTTTCGAGAATCTTGTTTGGGCGTATCCTGCTTAGCTTTTCCTTTACCTTTTTTCTTTCCTTTCGAGAATTTATCTGCTGCGGTAGATTGGACAACATTTACCTCTGAGGTTTTACCAGGATTATTTGATTTGTCTACAGTATTGGTGGTTGCAGTGACCTGAGTAGATTTAGGTTTTGTAGAAGCAATCAGGGTACTACTAGACTGTTGAGCCACATATCCAATGACACAATCAATAGTTGGTGAATTTGCGGGTATGGAGGATGTGGGACTGATCAAATGTCACAGGGCACTAGGTAGTAGTTCATACAATGTTCCATATTGTGAATAAACAAGATCCAAATACTGGGCATGGGAAATTGCTTGTTCCTTAGTTACACAGCCACCCATGGTTATGTCTTTAACGATGGGGGGGTGAATGATTTAGTAAACTATTCAGTCAAAAGCTAATCTGAGATGTCAAATTTGATGAGACAATGCCTACGTCTCCATTCATGGATATGATCGAAGATATGAGTGGATTTTGTTTGCTGCAAAGATGTTAAGAGATGGGTTCCAGTCTCGTACCGGATAGGAAATTGGAAATGGGTGACGAATTCCATGGCCAGAGAATTGAAATCTTGGAAAGCACCTCGAGGGAGCCTAATGTAACATTTAGCGGCAATGCCCATCAAAGTGCATTGGAAAAGACACAATCGGCTTGAATCATCAACCCAAGAGTTAGATGAACACCAAAGGTGGTAATTCATAACGTATGCTTGAGGGTATTCTCCAGATTTACCTTTGAACTTAGAACAGTCACTAGGTATTTTAGTTGGTACTGAAGGAAAATACGGTGAGAGAAGTATTGGATCAATTGTAAGTCGCGACACATCCAGCAATTCCAATTTTTCCAAGAATGGAAGTTGTGGATTATATGGGGTGTAAGGTCTCTAGTATGCACCAAACTTAGTATTCCAACCCTAGTGAGGTTGGGTCTTCCCCCACTATGGTGGGTTCTGACCATAAGGAGGTTGGGTCCCCCCCCCCCCCCCGCTGCGGTGGGTTTTTACCATATGGGATGTATGGAGTCTGGTGGAGACCATATGGGATGTATGGAGTCTGTGAGGCAAACTAACCATACTTTTGTTGGTAGGGTATTTGTTGCGACTATGGCTGCATTTGCTATTAAGGCCCCTATTGTGATTGAAAGGGAGTCTGCGGTTGTGGCTGCTGGTAAGGTCATTATTGTGATTGAAAGGGAACCTATGGCTATGGTTGCTGGTAAGGTCCCTATTGGGATTGAAAGGGAACCTACAGCCGCGGCTGTAGTAAGGTCCATGTTGTGATTGAAGGGGAACCTATGACTACATCTATTGGTAAGGTCCCTATTGGGATTGAAAGGGAACATACTGTTGCGGCTACTAGTAAGGTCCATCTTGGGATTCAAAAGAAACCTACAGTCGCAGCTACCGGTAAGGTCCTTACTGGGGTTGGAAAGGAACTTGTGGCCACATTTGCAGGTAAGGTCCCTGTTGCGATTGGACAAGAATTTGTGACTACAGATGGGCATTACTAGTCCTAGGAGGATACAAAGGATTGGGGCCATACTTCATTTGGGGACTTTCCTATTGATTGGGAGGAACTCCCAATAGTGGATTTTGGGGTTGTTGAGAGCCAGTACGAACATATGGCTATCGGTAGGAAGGTTGAGTCAAGGGGACTTGATGACCTTACAAGGGGGTCCCTGTGATAATACCTGATACAGATGGAATTAGCATTCCACCCAAGTTAGAAATATCACCAGTGGGTTGATTTTCCCACGATGTGGGAGGAGGGCATCCATAGTTCGCATGGTTTCCACTAGAAGCAAGAGGTATGTAGGGTGGAGGCAGTTTCCCCCAAGACGATGGAATAGATAAACTCATAGGTTGTCCACTCTAAACAGGGACAGCGGTTACCATGGCTATAGTAGAAGGAACAGAAGGCCCAAGAGGAACCTACGTTTGACCTATTGTTACTATAGGTTGGGCAGGGTTCTACGTAGGTGCTAATACGTTTCGAACAAACAAGCCAGTTGTAGGAGTGATGCCATATGACCAAATGGGGTTATGAAAAAGTGAAGTTTCACCAGAAGTGTTGGAAAGATCATTGTCGAGAGAGTTATAACCTTGTGGGACCAATGGTGCGCTATAAGCAAGAGTTGCACCTAGTCCACTTATCAGATTGTAGGGAGCATAAACATAATGGAAGTTATCAAGAAGAAGGAGTGATCTAGGATCAACATCAACAGTTGAAACATGGATTTCAGATGTTTCCAAAGGAACACCCTGTAGTGTTAACTCTACAGATGGGTTATCATTATCTGTCGCCATTTTTGGGAACAATTCTCGAATTGGAACCCGAAACGCTCTAGGAAAGGATCCAAGGGTACGTTAGGGGTATCAAAAGGAGTATACAGATGCAGAGGCAATAAATACATGGGATTTGGATCAAAGAGTGGATTGGTAGGAAAAAGAAAGAACTCAGAAATAGTTTGAGGACTAGACGGAGGAAAATCCTGAGATGAAGTGACTAACTCTTGAGGTAGTGGTTGGAAAGCAAGGGGTTGGACACTTAGGATGATACCAAGTTCAACACCTTGGTTCTCAAGGGGCTCAGTCTCAGTAGTATCGAAACCTACAACTCTAGGTGGACAAGGTGCATTAGCATCTCCATAAGTATTACGTTTTGTATCTGGGGTCTCATTTTGGATTCCTTGTTGTAATTTGTTAGCTTCAAAATGTGAACAGGATACAGGATGTGAACCTTGTGCATGGCGCGATGGAGGATTTGGTGGTTTTTCCACGATGGCTTTTTCACAAAGTCAATTACTAATTGTGTGTTGGTGAATATTTTTGGCTTAATTATGTTTTTACAATTAACCATTCATTTTGAGGATAAAAAGAGTTGTTTCATGGGTAGGATGTTATTCTGTGGTCAATTAATTTTAGAAATTAACAAAAAAATAAATTAAAAATGGTAACTAGGCATGACTGTTTACCAAGCAACCGTGAATTGCAATATACACCTTGGCGAACCAAGGACTTAATGTACGACAGCCAATCTCCCCGAATGTTGTGTTTGATGTATCACAGTATACAAGGTTGCAGACTCGATTTCCTATGGATGGATAGAAACCTATTGGGGATTCCAAAAATATATGTGAAGGTACGTGGGAGTGTAGTCCGTAGTAGTGTTGTCTAATGCGTAACCATTTGATGAGAGTGTTTCCATATACTCACCATGCGTTTCCGTACATGGAACAGGATTTCATCCCCAGAACGCAATGATGGTAAACAAGGACATCTCCTAAATTTAATGATGTTGGAACACGTCTCTAGCCTAGACCTCTAGATGTTTTCGTTAATTTTCCAAATGCTCCTTAGGTTAATTGAGCTAAATTTTAAAGTTGATCTTGAATTAAGTTTCAGGTTCAAGGCTCAAAAATCCATGTTACCTAAACACACCTACGATGCAACTAATATGAAAAAATGATTCTTTTCATTTCAGTGAAAGCTATCTAGCATAGGGAAGAAGTTTAAACACTGGTACAACCAAGTATGCAACAAATAAAGCTTCCTAACTAGATCTTTCACTTTCACTATTCCAATACAACCACCAAAAGTAAAATGAATTTCAATTCACTAAAATGCACCTACATGAATTTTTTTTCACTTTTTCTTTTCAATGAATGAGAATACACTTTTCAGCTTTCAACACTAAGCAATATAATATATGCTCAATGATAATCCCAAAAACGAATTTCCAATGCAATTCTAAAAAGTAAACCTTGCGATGAAAGCTAAGAAAATGCAAATGCCATTTCTTTTATGGTTTTTAGATGAACTAATAATGCTTTAACTAACAGCAAATCGGTATTCCTTCCACACATATAAGTAACAAACAGTAAATTCAATTGACCCAAAGAACTAAAGACTCAATCAAAATTCACTTTCACTACTTCAAACAATGGGATGAATTTTTGCAAACCAACAAGAAATCAACAAAAATAATGGAAAATTATATGCACACGAAGCAAGAGGACACTTCAAATATCAAGACACACTAGATATTTCTGGTAGAATCCCTAAAAAAATTTTATTTTTTATGGATCGGTGCGGGTAGACAGTGTGAGACAGAGGTACAAGCGCGACCGTACCAGGTAAAATCAGCGCTAACAGTGCTGTTGTTTCTCGAGAAAACACATTGGGCGAGAAAGACTTAGGAAAATGAAAATAAATTCAAAGACAAATCCAAAACCAACACTCTAAAGAACATACTACTCGGAATGCGGACCCATAATGAACTTAAGTAAAAAATTACTAGGAGGTTGCCCAAACTAATCAAAAACACCAAACATAGGTTTTAAGGGTTATAAGCTCCCCAATGGAGTCACCATTTTGTTGTGCAGGCAATCCTTTCTGGGGATATAAACGATCCCTCTAGTCCTATGGGAGGATCTAGCAACAAATAAAGACAAATATATGTAAACTTTCCTAGTTTATGCAAGAAAACATAAAGGAGGATAGATGACCTACCTCACTCTGATGCTAACATCCATTGACATCGTCCTTGATTATTTTGTTTCCAATCTCAATCTCCTCTTCAGCATCATGGATGAATACTTGTAAGGAAGATCACGTGGAGACAACAAATGCATACATAGCATAATTCATTCCAATATAAACCATGTAACAGATCAAGGAGTATTACACTAAATGAGCAATAATTGACACATTTATGGAAATCAAACACATAATGTATTATTAATAGATGGTAAGGGAAGCATTACAACCACTTAAGCCTTGATGTTGGAAGCCTCCTTTAAGTGAGTTTCCAAGTCCTAGCCTTAACCTTAAAGCACTCCTTTCTCCTTATAAAAATGGGCAACAATTGGGCATAGTTCGTCACTAGGAAGGAAACCAACCATCAACCAACCATTAATGGATAGTAGGGATCTCATTTATAGGGAAGGAGAAGGATTTGAGGATCCATGAAAGGAGGGATAAGTTCCACATCTCAAGGGAAAGATCCATGAAAGTAGGATCAAGGACCAGGAATGGGAGGACTCGTTCCAATCCTCATTCCCCTGTAACCAGCTCGACATTCTCGAGACTTCCAGTAAGAGAAATCTGTCCTCCATTTTGGGAAAAACAACATGAAGAGGATCAACACGGGTTTTTCTGATAAAATTCGCACTGGAAATGCTAGGAGAGTATGATGCAACAAGTGACCAACACAGGTCACTAGTTATGTAAAATACGCTAACCCTGAAAAACAAGGTTTTTGACAAGTTTCTTCAGATTATTTCAAGGCAAGTTTTCTTCATTTCTTCAGGGATGCTTTTGAACATGTTTCATGGTGAATACACTAGCAACTTTCGTCATTTTATGATATTTGTGTCATTAACAACACAAATTCCAACACTTCAAGATACGAGACGGGGAGTGTGACAAAATACTATATAACAAAGGGTTGCATGTTACTACAACTTGCCTTTCATAAAAGTTAATACACATCATCTCGAAGCTCAAAAACAAGTTTATTCAAGACCATATAAAAGAAAAAGAATCAAAATCGGAAAATTCAAACACAAAACATGCATGTAATGCATCTAACTAAGTGAAACCAACCCTATCCTGAACTAAACAATACATGGTTGGGTCATGTGAAGTGGAATTTCCAATGCGACCATAGAAGCTACTCACAACCTTTAGGTTGAAGGATGCAATGATCCAGGTGGATATTGGTGGCCACCCGCCAATTTCACTTGGACCCCCACCATTGTTTCTTTCAGTTTGTCAGTTTCCTTCATTGTAGCGCAGTTTACTATTTTTAGCAGTTTTTCGGGTCCTAAACTTCCGGAGCTGTTATGAGGCCCTAAACGACATTTTTTTAGCAATCTACAACCAGCGATTCTATACCAAAAATTTTCTTTTTTTTTGTAGTCCTCAAAGAGATCTTTCCAACAGGGTATCATGCGCGTCAAACGGAGATAATATGACCAAGTCGCGACCCCGGGAAGTTGGTTGTCCAACTAACCCCAACGGGGCCCATAAACTCTTGGTGTTACATCTCCTCGGTTTAGGGTTCTAATTGTTTAGGTTTTGCTCTTATTGTTAAATAATAGAAATGCCCTTGCGCCTCATTGTAACATAGTTCAGAGGCATGTAGCTGCCACATCTCTTCTCAGATACAAGCTAACATCACCCGAGCTAGTCTTATTTCCATTCTGTTTGTAAGCATATTTCAGTATATGATATTAATGAAATGAAGTGTTATTTCTACTGCATCTTTGTATTTATGGTTATATCTGTAATTTTTTTTGTTCTTGTTTAAATCCGAATCAGTGGTATCAGAGCAGTCTGCTTTTTCTCTGTTTTTCTTGGCATGTCCCCGACGAGGTCAGGATATAAGGAGTTAGGGCTTGAACTAGTTGAACCTTTGCAAGACCAACCTTGAAAATCCCGACGGCCTCCCATGGAAGATGAAAAGAAATACGAGGGGGCAGTAGATCCTATCAAAATTTTGCTCGAAGAAGCCCTCCAGCGACAAAGGAATGCGATGATGGAAAACTTTGCCCAGATCCTTCAGTGGCTACCCAAGGGCGACACTTCTAATTCTAGTAGCTACCTTGGAAGCGCCACACCCTTTAAGGCACAAGTTAACTTTAACATTCCCATATTTGAGGGTCAGATAGATGAAGACGTTGTAGATAAATGGTTAAATCTGCTAGAAGGATATTTTTCCATTCATAATTTTTCCAGCTGGGAAAATATCACTTTTTCACTTCTCAAAGCAGCCCCCCAGGTCAAGGACTGGTGGGAAACCTACTGTGAGCAGAATGATGAAAGTACGAACTCATTGTTTTCATCCACACCCACTTGGAACTCGTTCCGGGATGCCATCAAGGAGCAGTGTTACCCTGTCGGGAGCTATGAGGATAAATACATAAAGTGGACAATGTTGTGACAGGGAAAGGACCAAGATGTGTTGGAGTTTACCAATGTTTTTCATACCCTTCGCATGAAGATGGGTATCAAGGATTCTGAAAAGAATTTGGCTCTCAAGTACCACGGCTGCCTGTACAGGTACATCGAGGATGAGATGGACTTCCTGGACATCTCCTTGCTCAGCACGACATACCGGTATGTCATCAAGATCGAGCAAAAGTTTAAACAGAAGAAGCGAGACTTTGGATCTATGAATCCAAAGCAAGGGAAAGGTGCCCCTAAACTGTAGAACAAAGGACAAAGCCAAGGCGGGGCGGCCCAAGACAACTCACCAAAGCCGCAAGTAAAGAACAACATCGTGAAGCCAAAGAAGGACACGGAGAGTGGTGCGAGTTCCATAAGAGCTCCACTCACAACACAAGTGAGTGTCAGGCCAAGCAACCACTGATGGTCGAGCTAAAGGCTTCGAAATTAGATGCATGTTTCAACTCTGAGTTAGAACTTGACAAATGGAAGCAGATTATTGATGCAGAACCCAATGCCATTGTTGCCAACATGAAGATCCAGAAGGAGGAACCCGAACATCCAGAGGAGGAAGAGCGCCTCTTCCACTCCCAGATGTGGGTAAAGGGTTCCCCTCTACAATTCATTGTTGATAGCGAGAGCCAAAAGAACCTTGTTTCAGCAAAGGTTGTGAAGCAGTTGGGCTTACCGACCATAGCACATCCACAACCGTACACCATCAGGTGGCTTCACCAAGGACGGGATCTTTGCGTGAGCCAGCAGTGTCGCCTTCCATACAACATCAAACCCTTCATAGATGAGGTATTATGTGACGTTTATCCCCTTGATGTTTGTGATGTATAATTAGGCCAGCCATACTTATGGAAGCAACATGATGTGTATGATTCAAGGCCTTGTGTTGTTATTGTTACTTTGGGAAGTAAGTTGTACAAGATACCGGAGGTAGCACCACCTACCGCCATCTCTTTAGTTACTGCAAAATAATGCAGTAAGCTCATTTCCAAAACCAAGAAATTTGTTTTCCTAATGATACACCCTCAAGGAAAGAAGAAGATGGTGGCCACGACCTCTAGACAAGGCCTCTCCGCATGACAATAACAAATGGACAAGGTTGTGGAGGAGTACGTGCACATCTTCACCTCCCCCGCAGGGGTGCCTTTGCACTGTCAGGTCAAGCACTCCATCGATATGAACCCAGGTGCACCACTTCCCAATGGACCAATATATCGGCGCTTCATTCTGGAGAATGGCAAAATCAAAAGGTAGATTCAGGAGCTGCTGTAGAAAGGTCACATCCGTCCGAGTTCATCGCCCTGTGGAAGCTCGATCGTGTTGGTATAGAAGAAGGATGGAACTTGGAGACTCTGTATTGACTATCGGGTGTTGAACACGATCACTGTCCAGAATAGGTACCCGATCCCACAGATTGATGACCTTATGGACCAAGTGAAGGGGACAAAATATTTCAGCAAGATCGACTTGAAATCAGGATTTCACCGGGTACCAATCGAACCCTCTGATGTGTGGAAGACTATCTTCAAAGCCGATGAGGGCCTTTTCGAATGGTTGGTTATGCTTTTTGGGTTGACGAATGCTCTTGCAACCTTCATGAGGTTGATGGATGACATCTTGCAGCCATTCACCAACCCATTTGTAGTAGCATACTTAGATGACATCCTGATCTTCAGCCAGAGTTGGGAGAGCACCTCCACCACATCCGATAGGTTCTCCAAACACTACGGCAACACAAGCTATGTGCCAATTTAGAGAAATGCACTTTTGGCATGACCCAGGTTCGATATCTAGGATACATTATTGATGAACGAGGAGTGCATGCGGATCCAGCCAAGATCCAAGTCTTTAGGGACTGGCCAGCTCCAACCACTCTAATAGAGCTCCGCAGCTTTTTGGGTCTTGCCAATTTCTACCGCAGGTTCGTGTTGGGATTCTCTCATATCAATTGGCCCTTGAGTCAAGTCACCAAGGGAGGAAGCAAAGCAAAATTCTTTTGGTTTGCATCTCAACATAAGGCATTCACAGAGTTGAAACATTGCCTCTGCTCTGCACCATTACTAGACACATCATACATTGCAGAACAACTCACACCTACAAAGTTAAATCCAGATTTCAAGGAACACGCCACAACTGATCGGATCATGGACACGCAGATCAAGCACACTTGCTAGCAGAAGATCCAACTGTATCAAGTTGTCAAAGCAGGCCAACTCCTTCACCAGGGCAAGTGGCTCACTAGGGACCAAGTTCAGCAGAAGTTTCCTCATCTCATGGAGGAACTCAATGCAATGGGGACCATTGCTTCCTAAGTGGGGAGGAATGATCCAGGTGGATATTGGTGGCCACCCACCAATTCCACTTGGACCCCCACCAATGTTTCTTTCAGTTTTTCAGTTTCCTTAATTGTAGCGTAGTTTACTATTTTTAGCAGTTTTTCAAGTCCTAAACTTCTGGAGCCGTTTTGAGGCCCTAAACGACGTTTTTTTGGCAATCTACGTGCAATGATTTTTTATCTAAAATCATCTTTTCCATCGTAGTCCTCGGAGAGATCTTTCCAACAGGGTATCATGCGTGTCAAATAGAGATAATATGACCAAGTCGCGACCTCGGGAAGTTGGTTGTCCAACTAACCCCAATGGGGCCCATAAACTCTTGGTGTTACATCTCCTCAGGTTAGGGTTTTCATTGTTTATGGTTTGCTCTTATTGTTCAATAATGAAAAGGCCCTTGAGCCTCATTGTAATGCAGTTCAAACGCATGTAGCTACCACATCTCTTCTCAGAGATAAGCTACCATCGCTCGAGATGGTCTTATTTCCATTTTGTTTGTAAGCATATTTCAGTATTTGATATTAATGAAATGAAATGTTATTTCTACTGCATCTTTGTATTTATGGTTATATATGTGATTTGTTGTGTTCCTGTTTAAATCTGAACCATGTGATCATGTATAACCCAAATAAAGTGTAGTGCAATGAAAAGGATAAATTGTGCAAACGTATGCATTGGCACGTAAAAATAGGAAGTGCAATCACAATGGTGTATCACTCTCAACTACTCTACCAAATTAAAGACTCCACATCAATAATAATCATCAAGCCTATGCCCATACAATACTTGATGAAGCGCATGCAAATACAAGCCAAGAGACATGGATCTGAACTAGTAAGATTCCTCTAAAGAGTCTGCAATAAGATCATGGAAACAACCTTTGGGGAAACTTTTACAAGAAAGATTGAACAAAGACAAATCCATGTCATAAGCGACATTAACAAGATGACCACAGTCCATGTTTTCATGAGAGTGAGATTATGTGATGGATGATGTAAAAGATTCATTAAAACCATTCTCTATTTCCACATCACAGATTGAAGATTTTCTCAAGGTGGGATGTAGCGATGGAAGTTCAATAGTCAAATTAAACTTTCTTCGCTGAGGGTTGAAAATTTTTATGTGAAGAAAATGAGAATCCCTCAAGAGAGAGTCGACATCCCACACGATGAAATTAACAGAAAAGTTGTGCAAAAGAATAATGAACAGACCGAAATCATAAATGTCATCATGGTGATAGGAACCTGACATAACCATCTCCATAGGTTGAAGTGTCCCACTCACATGACTTAAATTTGAATTTTGAGAAAACACGGTCAGTTTCTTATCAAAATAAAATTCATTATTCAGATAAAGAGATTTACCATAAATATAAGGTTGATCAATAGCTTTTCGATATTACAACAAAAATCCTCAATGATAATCATGTCATCTTCTTGATTAAGAGGAGTTACACCTGAAAGAAAATATGTGATGATTGTATCAAAATCCTATTGGAAATATTGCAAATCTAATTCTTCTTCTAGGAACAAATATTCATCCATGTTACTTGAACCATCATTACTGTACAATTTAGAGAAAAGGAAATCATCAGGGTCATGGTTATCCAAGGTTTCAATTTGATTAACAGGTTGAGGATCGACATGAGGACTATCAATATTCGAAGATTAATGATTGATAATATCAGACAAATCATCATCAGGGGAGAGATGTGAAAGAAAAATTAATTCTTCATTAGAAAATTGATCTTTCATTTTAGTGATTCGTTGAGGTTGCAGACACAAAACCTCAAAAGGAAAGGGACATGGGACAAAAGGTATATCTGGTTCTTCCTTAGGATGGTGAAATTTTTTTTGACCGGTAGGACATAATGATTTAGATTCAAAAAATTTCCTTGACATCCAAACTAAGAAACGAAACTTCTCATCCAAGAACTTCAAGTCCACATCCTCATCGGGAAATTCATAACAAAGATGAAGGAAACGATCAGAAAAATTGTTCAAGAGATTTACACAATTTCATTCTAAGTTGATTAATTTCACCAATAACATTTTATACTCATATTTGTCGAGAACGTGATGAAGCTCATTAACCAATTGTTTAAAAGATGAGATAGAAGCAGTGGGTAAAGAATAGCACCATTGCTTCACATGGCCATATAATATAAGGGTAAACAACCATTTGAGGATTTATTCAAACTAAACACCACTTAAAAAAATAAAAATAAATAAATAAATTGAACGAATTAATTACGTAATCAAGGATGATTTTTGTGCCCTTTCCATCAAAATTAAAATTTGACAAGTTATGTAAAAATTTTGTGGGGATTGAAATATCTAAAACTTCGGAAAAACACCTCAGGTTTATGATTTGTGATGAATCCATTGAAGGTAAGAGACTCAAATAGACTTCACGGGCTCAAATTGTCTTCTAGCCCTCCTTCTAACACCAAAAATGGTGACGATTCTAGATGCTTCCAACATTGTAAGGGGATCTCCCTGATGTCTTGTCCTAATTAGACCTCACATTGTTTGGTGTAGGATTCCCATCTGGGCATATGGTCCAGCCACCGCTAGAAAGGCTTCAAAGATATGTCATAGTTAGAATAACACGCAAGAGAACGCAACACCTCTTTGGGGAAGCAAGTATGTGAGCTTTGTGAGACACCCAATTTAAGATGCACGACAGAAGATCCACGACTGGTACAAGAAAATGAACCTCTAATTAGAAAATTAATAGTACTATCCTAAAGGGGGACTCGAGAAGGAAGAGAAAGACTTGTTGAATACCTACATATTAGTCCAAATAATAAACAACAATCATTAAAGCATAACAGAATTCATTCAATAACAACCATAGCCAAGCAAAAAATTAGTTCATTCACTTAGTATGTAATTAACGCAGCATTTATCATAAACATAACAAGAATATTCCTACTATATCTATGAGACACGTATGAAGAAGTTTCGGCTCATAGAGCTTTTGATTAAGAGTGAAATATCACAAGTACAATGTTAGATGAATGAAACACTATATCTAGTAGTGGAACATGAAGCCACAATTTTCTTCTCCAAAGAATGATCTATCTCTTATGCACTGCAAGAGAAGCAAAGGCAAGACTCCAAGAATCCAAGCCCCTAGCTTGAATTATGAGGAGCTATTTATAACAAATAACAATCACCTTTGAAATTCCTCATGACTCTTCAACTCCTATGACTATTCATATTCTATTCATGACTTATTAAATTCCATATGTGACTATTCACGTTCCACATGTGTCCCTTGGACTTCATTACATACCATTTATTACATATGAGACGATGGCTATATAAGACAAAACTGGTTATGGGACAAATGCTCATCAAATTGATAAATCATTTGCTTCCTCATGGAGCTCATTTGTAATGTAAGTGTGTCATGCTCTGAACTTTGTTGATATGGCTTTTACCCGACTTGGAAAGTCCCCTATGTAGCGCATCTTCACCTCTAGTGTCTCTGTTAATATGTTCTAGGATTTTGACTATACATTATTCCATAGCCATGAAAGTTTCATATGAGCTTTGACTGGTGTGATGGCGTACTATAGAATAATGTCCTTGGTGACATCCAAGCATTCATGTTCTTTTGCTTGCTTGATCTACTCAATATATTTCCTAATCTCTTGGAATATGACTTATTTTCCTCTTATTTCTTCAAGTGTTCCTATTGCGAGCATCCCATGTTTTTTTGTTAGAGCTCGAAACCATTATGAAGTCGATTATAGGCAACAATATTACTAATCGTATGTTCTCCAAGACACATGTAATTCTAATGGTGGAGTATCACCTCAACTCTATCCATTTATGTGTAAATCATGTCTTTCTTTTCCAAATGTTGCGCAACATCTGGATACTTGGCAGCCCACTCCTGAAGATGGTCAACCAATCTATTTTCTACTTTCAAGAGTTTTACCACTTCCTATGTTTTCGTCTAAATACCAATAAGAGGAGCCACCACCTATTGTATAAGTATCATCTCATCATATAACTGTGACATGGTGTCCTCCATTGGCCCCATTTCTTCCTCCATGGTTTCCTGCCATTTTGCAGTGTTCAAACTCTGTGATGATAATCGTTGATTATCTGTCGTGAGATGTTCCACCTATTTCTTCACTGTAGCAAGCTATTTCCTCAATATAGCATTCTCACTTAGAAGATGTTCGGATTTGTATTTTGTTGCTCTGGAAAAAGCAACATTTGGTGCCATGACCACCCTAAGATTCCTTTTGGTGTTGGAAGTTATCACCTTCTCTATAGAAAATGAGACTAGATTCTGAGGATCTTTCAAAATGTATCTACGCTTCTATTGCATTATACTCTTCTTAATTTGATCAAATGTGACATTTCATACATCCATGACTATGTTTGTCAGTGGAGGTGTGATCCCCATCTCGCTAAATGGAAGATGACCACCTGTGAGAGGAGGCTCCTCTGGAGAACCTAGCTTATCATGCATGGGTTGAATGGTATCTTCTTCTTCCAACTCTTCTCTTCAATCTCTTGATTCAATTTTTATTCTTCCAGAATTTGTGTTGCTTCTTCCTCTTGGGACTACCTTTGATATTATTCTTTTATCCTTATCCTCTCCTCTTCTTCTTCTTGTTTCTTTTGAAACAACTCATCCTCTTCTCCTCTTCTTATTATGCTTCTCTCCTCTCTTGTTCTTATTGAATAGATCCTATGTTTAGAGGATCAAACTTCCCCTTCCTACTGCTCTTTCCTATCGAATCATATATGATCCTCTTCTTGGGAGATACTTTCCTTTCTTGAGGGGTTATATGTTCTTCCTCCTGCACCTGCAAGTCTTAAGCTAGTGGACCTTGGGGTGAATTGGTCTCCATCCTTGGAGTTACCTTCATGTTTGTATTATACCAGTTCTTTAACTTCTCATATTATACTGTAGATATCAATTAATACCTCATGTAACCGATCCTTTCACAATGTTGCCTACACACTCTCCTGGGATCATATCCATGAAATTATTTAGTGGCGACGTGCAAGCGATGCAACTCATGTATTTATGTTTTTGTTGCCTTTGTGGCTATTCAACTCATATAATTTGATCCTCAATGGGAAGGTGGGACAAGGGCCTTTCTTTCTCCTGTGAAGAAATCCTGACAATCTATTTTACAACTGATTTGCTACTTCCTGCATTACCACCTTATTGCTCACATATCACAGCATAAGATGAGGGGATATCTTACAACTAAAACAGTTGATCTATGTTCCCTCAGGAGCTGTAAACCAATCTGTGATATCTCGTAGTGACACATTCACCTAACCATTCATGCAAGGAGGATCGATCTCGAATATCATGTGAAAGATAATTGCAAAGAAGTGCTTGGAAAATATGTCATATGCGCCTCTGAAGCTTGATTCTGATAACACCCTCCATTTAAAGTAAACTGGTAACTTATTCTTAGGGGTCCAGTTCCAGTACATTCGTGGGAATTCATATTGTGCACATATTCCATCTAAAATAAATGCATACATGTAAAATTTTGGTTCCTGGTTTGCCTTCAAAGATGCTTTTGCATGCCTCACATGACGTTGCAACTCAAATGACAATATGTTTGCCCAATTGAAGACTCTTCCATGGGATACCACCATATTGAGCATATATATCAAGTTTCCTTCAAACACCTCAGCGCTCTTGCGCCCATGCAACCGATAACACATGGCTATTAGATACTGATATACATCTCTAAGGATCTTAGTCGGATATACAGTGGATGGGCGATGGAGAAACTTAACAAGATATTGACACCATGATCTAATACTGTCACTTGTGTTGAGGTTGGCCCATATAGTGTAAAAGTCATTATTTGCATACTTTATGGGCCTAAAAATATTGTAGTACATCTACATGTCTTCTCTATAATAAGTGGTGAGTTGAATGCCACTCTCACTACGAAGAAAATGATAAGAGTCATCCACATGTGTAATGATGCACTCAATCACTTCTACGCAAGGGATGACCGGGAATCTGCATGTGATCCTGTGCATCGTGGACCTCTTGATGTTGATGTACACTTCCTATTCCTCCAAGTTCTCAGCAAAATGCTTTTGCATGAATTTGTTGTATATACCACTCCATGTGACCTCAGTAGACTTATCAATGAAGCATTGTGCGTCTGCATAAATGGGAATGGTTGGCTTGGTCACTTCAATAGGTTCCTCAGTGATTTCTTCTTAGACTTTTTTAGAGGTGAATTTATGGGGAGGCATGGCTCCAACAGATGATGAAAGGGCCAAAATACTTATAGCTCGAACACATGCTTGTGGAAGCACATTCATAATGAAAATATTAGCTTAATATAACCTAACTATGCAGCGATATCTAATAAATCATGTATAGAGAGCCATCAAATGTAATTGAACATGAAAATATATCAACGATAGTATAAAATCACTTGCATGCACAATAAAATAGTCATGAAAACAAGGAGGGCACACTTTAAAATAAATAAGGAAGCTCAAGGGTCAATTAGGGCTTTGTAGTGTCCTCATGCACTCAAGCAAGTGAAGAAAACCATCTACGATGCATTGGAACACTCTTAAGGGTCGAAGAGGTGAGTTGTTGGACCTTCAGGCCTTTACAATGTGCTCATGTGCTCAAGGATATAAAGAGGGCGTACTAGTGCACTCTGAAGGGATGAAGGAACATGTATTCAATCCTTCAATCCTTCAGGGTATGCTCATGTGCTTAAAGGCAAGGAGGGTGCACCGGAACATGCCAAAGGTATGAAGAAAAAAATTTTGATTTTTCGTCTTGCGCTGATGTGCTCAAGGAAGGGTGAAATTCTTTGTGTCAAAGAAGTGCGCTCAGGAGGCAAATTTGATTATTTTGGGTGAAAATTTCAAGGTTGAATGGGATTTGAGTTCCAAAAGTGCACTATGCTTGTTGAAAGCTCAAGAACAAGTTTGACAGAAATATTTCATGGAAAAAATGAGAAGAAGGATTTGCAATATTATATGGACCCTATCACAATCAAGGTAGAATATGAAAGGTTGAGGAATGTGAAGAGTTTATGTGTGAGACAACAAATTAGCACTTTCAGAGTGAAGATTAAACAAAAATGGTAGCAAATAAACTGGAAAACAAAGAAACGCCAACAATAAAAGCAATATAGATAGTAAAATCATGAAAGGCGATGAATATATTTGACATGCAAGACTTACTTGTAGCACAAGTTGATGAAGAGTTTCTTGATCCACAATTGTGTGCCCAACCCAAATGAGAATGATTATGCAAATGGGTGATTAACTGGGCTAATTTAAAATATTTTACATGCAAAAGTGTTTCATGCATGCCACTTGTCGACAAGTGAGAGGATTAGTTAAGGGAAGTTAAGTGACCTCCTATTTTCTAGGAGTGTGCCCACATGCAACAAAGGTGCACATGCCTGTAGCCAGGAAGACCGCATGTCTTCAGCACAAAGGAGTGCACTTAGGTAGGGCACACTTGCTTAGCATGAAGGATTTCACTCAAGGAGGGTGCACTTCTTCATCCCAAAGGAGTGCACTCATCTCAAGTGCATGTC
Source organism: Pinus taeda (assembly GCA_000404065.3). Classification (NCBI taxonomy): domain Eukaryota; kingdom Viridiplantae; phylum Streptophyta; class Pinopsida; order Pinales; family Pinaceae; genus Pinus; species Pinus taeda. The sequence goes on from APFE030503934.1 coordinate 853,756, forward strand.
TTCACCAACTTGAAGTGTGTTTTTGCCTTAAATAGAAATTGTCTTTCTTTTGTTTGATTTTTCTATGCTTTTGTCTGTTTTTTAAGTGTGTGCATGGCGTAAAGGCTAGTTTCTAAGTCAAGACAAGTCATGAATTCACCTAGCCATGGACTAGATAACCTAAGTGCTTATAAAGGTTAGGTGACAACACTTAGGAAACATTGACTTAGGAGGATTCGACACTAGGAGAAAACACACAAATAAAAAATCAAACAACACAATAACATTAGGGGGCTTGAAACGACTCTTTATGTAGGCTCCAAAATTGACTTAAGCAAAAACTTTGGAGGGTCGTTGTCATTGTGACAATAAATTCTTCTATTCTTGAACTTCCTATGGTTTCTCAATAGTCTATTTAGCCATTGGTTGATGAAGTGGTTGATTCAATGTAATCTTTGACCAATCCCACTCCTCCTTTGGGGGGTGAAATTTCTACCGACCAAGTCTTCCTTATTTAAATTTCATAGTCTTATAGACTAGGGGGCATGTCTATCTCTTTGAGTCTACCCACTCCAAGTTCTATGAGTGTTTTCTTTGATTAGGATAATCATGTTGAGTCTTGTATTCCTTCTTCTTAAACTTTTCCAAAAATGGTTAGAGTTAATTCCATGTAAAATCCACCCCACATTTACCCACTTTTACAATCCCTCAAGGGTAAACATGGGCTAAGAGTTACTATGCATGACCCAACAACCAAATTAAAGTTATGGAAGTTGGGTCTACCATCCTGAAACTTACTGCAACTTCCCAGGGACACCCGACCACCCTGATGTCATATAACATCCACTAATGATCTTACCTTTAGTTGGAACTATCTTTTCACCTAATCTCACATCCCAGTCACACGTATGACAAGTTGTGCACGCGGCCAAAAGGCTCCAACCACACGCACAAACCACCCTCCGTGCGGCTACAACCAAAAATACTCAGATAAGAGACTACAGTTGTGGATTTAGCGCCACATTTAACCCTTTAGAATAAAGTTTAAGATAATCACAAGTATGCACAACATATACTTAGGCTCATACCTTACCCAAACATGTCAGTCACTTGATAAACATTTAGAAAAAAATATGGTAAATATCGTATCTATAGGTCATGAATGCATATCTATACATTCCTTTCCTTATTTTCATAAGAGAATCATCAAGAAGGCTCACTGCCCTCTCAATCTAGCTACAACAATACTTGTTAGCTCATACATTCATATAATCATGCACTAATTATTGACTCATGAATAAGATCCATAACAAGAGCACATCAATTAACCATGCATATAACCAACATTCAACCAGAATGAAACCATGACAAACTAGTTATAAAATCAATGCAATAACCAATACATGTGCTCATTGATCTCCAAAAGAAATAACACATAATAACATATGCATAAATCCAACCAAGTCAGGGACTTCAATGTACCACCTAACAATAGATTAGGTTGAACCATGGGATTAACCAAAATAGAACTAACCAGGGCTTCCAAAGGTTAAACCACCTCAACCCTCCACCATAGTGATTTCACCTAAACCGATTCGTAAATGACCAAAACCAAAACTAGCTTGGATGCCTCTGACTTATTCACCATACCCAGATGAATTTTCTTATCTCCACCCATCCATCAAGAGTTCTAGGAGAATGCCCATCTCCACCCTTGACCCTTGGGAATTTTTCTGAGACCACCTCATCAGGATCTGAAATCTATTGGCCATCTAAAGCTTAACCAAAATGGGGAACCCACTACATCATGGTTATCCAAAAAATGGAAAAGCAAGGTTGAATCCACTGCCAATTCAGGCGAATCCCATCCCAATGAAAACACAGTAACCAAATAACCAAATGCATGTACCATGCATTCAAATCTCAGTAAGGAAACCACACATGCAACCTATTACCTACAATGTTCTCTTGTTGTAGCTACTTTTCCAACCTTCTTCTTCATTTCCCCGATTTCCTTTATTTGATTTCTTTCTTCTCTCCAAGTGCTTTCTCTCTCCAAATCCAAGTGAGAATGCCTCAGTGTCCAAGTGAATGCTAGAAATCTCCAAGAGTAGCCAAGAAGTGATAAAGCGTAACTAAGAGTGACTAAGAGAGGCATAAAATGTTCTCTCTGTCCTTTTGTTTCCTTTTCCTTTTATTTTTCCTTCATTTTCCCTTGCAGCATATTCTTTTATATTCATCTTCCTTTTCTCTTATTTTCCTTTATTTCTTTGATTAATTGTCATTTATTTCCTTTTTTCCTTTGCAAATGCCAATGCCAATTTTCATAGCCAATAATAAACCAAAAAGTGATGCCCACTATAATGTTTTTCCCCTCGTTCAGCTTGGAATATGTGTCCCATGAAATTGGTCTTATTTTTTCCTTTATAAATGTTCTTTCATTTACATGGAAAATAAACCTGGGGTTGTTACAAACCCCTCCCCCTTGGGGGAACACTGTCCTTGATGTTCTATGACACTTATGACTAGCAAACCGCTGAAATTAAAACACATTGCTTATTGGAGCTTTATAAACATAGCTCGATGCATTAATTACAATTATATAGAGCGTCCAACACATCAAAGGTTTTTTGCCATCGCCTTTATTTTGTTGCTCCTCGGACTGAGACCCGTGTCCTCTCTCAGCTGCATTGATCTTCTTATGAGGTGTCACATTTTCCTTGTCACATGCATCCTAGGATCTTCCTTGTTTATTGAGTCATTTTCCATTAGTATTCTCATTACCTTTCCAATCATGCTTGAACTCAAGCTTGCACTTTGACTACTCATAAGAATGCTTCAACTTTCTGATAGCTTCCTCAAATGATTAAGGCTCATCAGACTCAATCTGGTCTTTGAATGATACTGGAAATCCATTAATGAACTTTTGGATATTTGTTTTCTCATCCTTGAGATAGGGAACATATCTTAACAACTCTAGAAATTTGGTTGTGTATCCTTCATTTGTCGTGGAACCCATCTTGAGCTCATAGAAGTCCCTGTCCTTTTCATCATAATAGCTCTTAAATAGGTACTTCTTCATGAAGAGTCTTTCAAACTCATCCCAAATCATATAATCTTCCCTAATTCCTTTGACATGCTTAACATATTGCCACCATATATCTACTTTTACCTTGAGACTAAAGGTAGCTATCTTGGCTTTCATGTTCTCTGAGTAATCATACAACCTAAATAATTTCTTCATCCTAAGAAGCCATGCTTCTACATCTTTTGATTTCTTCATTTCCTCATCAAAATTAGGAGGCTTGGCTTTCTTGAACTCCTCTGGCAAGTACCCCCTCTCACTCCTCCTATACGGATACTAGTGGTGATGGCAATGATGTCTCTTGAAACCAGAGCTAGAATAAAATCCATGAGTGCTAACCCTCCTCTCAAGTGTATCAATGGATCTTCCACCCTTCACTATATCATCTCTATCCATCTTGTATCCTTTCCAAGAACTACTTACATTTTCACCGTTAGTCTTTTCTTCATGTTTGTCTCCATGAATGATCCCCAGTTGTCCTTGCTTCTACAAATTTGAAAGGCTATAGAGGATGACTAAATTGACCTCAGCTTGCTTTTCTTGAGCTATAGAAATCATTTCATTTGCCTCAATCAACTGCTCATTGTCTGCCTTGCAACTCACGATTTTTTCCTTAGAACTTCTTAATGTATTGACCAAACCAGGATAATTTCCCTCTCCTTGTTGCTCATCTGATCTCTCCCATCCTACCAATGTCTCTTCGGGAATGTACAAAGAGTCATATGAATTGTACTCAACTATTCTTCTCTTCATCTCTTGGCCTTCTATTTCCTACAATATGCCATTGTTGGCTAAAAACACAATCAAAATCATACCTCAATGTATCTTAGGGGAGGCTATTGCATTTGCATAGGCCAATCCATATTAGCACGATACAAGATCACAAGCATACCATCTCATATATGGATATCATAACCATAACAATAAATAGCTAACATACATGCATGATAAACATATAAACAACTAACATGCATGCATAACAATATGCATTTACCTTGAGGTCCAGTGTTGCAACCTCACTCTAATACCACCCTGTAACACCCCACCCCACATTTACCTATTTTTAAAATCCATCTAGGGTAAACATTAGCTGAGATTTACTATTCATGACCCAACAACCAAGTTCTAGTTATGGAAGTGGGGTCTACCATCCTAAAACTCATTTCAACTTCCTAGGGACACCAAACCACCCAAATGTTAGACAACATCCAATGATGATATTACCTTGATTTGGAACTATATTTTCACCTAATCTCATAGCCCAACAACATGCATGCTAAGCTATGCATGTGGCTAGAAGGCTCTATCCGCACCCACGAGTCATCCTTCATGTGGCTACAACCAAAAATACTTAATTAAGAGATTGCGGTCGTGGATTCAACGCCACATTTTCAGGGCTAACCTACAAGACACTGCCTAGAACTCTCCAAAATAAAGTCTAATATAGTCACAAGTATGCATAACCTATACTTAGGCTTATACCTTGCCCAAATATTCCATTCACATGATAAACTTCTAGTCAAACATATGGTAAACATAGTAGCCATAGGTCATGAATGCATATCTTTACATTATTTTCTTAGTTTCATCAAAGAATCATAAAGAAGGCTCATTTCCCTCTCAAGATGGATACAACAACACTTATTAGCTCATACATTCATATAACAATTCACTACTTATCGAATCATGAACAAGATCCATAATAATAGCACATATGTTAACCATGCATATAACCAACATTCAACCAAAATGAAACCATGACAAACTAGTTATAAAATAAACACAATAACCAATACATGTGCTCATTGATATCCATAAGAAATAACACATAATATCATATTCATAAAACCATCCAAGTCAGGGACTTCCACGTACCACCCAACCATAGATTGGGTTGAACTAAATATCTCTTTCATCCAATCATCCTTGTGCTATATTCCAAGCATGAATATGGGATCACATGGTATAAACCAAATTAGAACTAACCAGGGCTTCCAAAGGTTAAACCACCTCAACCCTCCACCACAATGATTTTATCTAAATTGGTCCCGAAATCACCAAAACCAAAACCAAATTGGATGCCTCTAACTTCTTCACCATACCCAAAGGAATTTTCTTGTCTCCACCATCTATCTAGAGTTCCAGGAGAATTCCCATCTCCACCCTCGACCCCTGGGAATTTTCTTGAGACCACCTCACAAGGATCCGAAATCTACCAGTCATCCAAAGCTTAACCAAAATAGAGAACCCACTACATCATGTTTATCCAAGAAATGGAGAGTCAAGGCTAAAACCACTGTCAATCTAAACAAATCCCATGCTAATGACAACAAAGTAACCAAATAACCAAATGCATGTACCATGCATTCAAATATCAGCAAGGAAATCACACATGCAACCTATTACTTGCAATGTTCTCATGTTGTAGTTGCTTTTCAAACCTTCTTCTTCTCTACCCCGATTTCCTTTGCTTGCTTACTTGATTCTATCCAAGTTCTCTCTCTCTCCAAGTCCAAGTGAGAATGCCTCAATGTCCAAGTGAATTCGATAATTCTAGAAGAGTAACCAAGAAGTGATCAAGAGTAACTAAAAGTGACTAATAGAGGCATATAATGTTCTCCCTATCCTTTTGTTTCCTTTTCCTTTTCTTTTTTCTTCATTTTCCCTTGCATGCATATTCTTGTCTCTTTGTCTTCCTTTTCTCCTATTTTCCTTTATTTCTTTAATTAATTTCCATTTATTGCATTTTCCCTTTGCCAATTTCAATGCCAATAATAAACCACAAGTGATTCCCACTATAATGTTTTTCCCCTCATTCAACTTCGAATACATGTCCCATGACCTTGGTCTTATTTTTTCCTTTATAATGTCCTTCCGTTTACATGGAAAATCAACCCAGGGTTTTTACATTCCACCAATTTTTATCAATGTATAATGGATGAAGGATCCTCCGCAAGTATTATATCCTCTTCAACTTGGAAATCTTTGGTTTCACCAAAGTTGTTGGTAGTTGATACTCAATTGATAGCTTATGATAGAAGACTTGGTGAATCTTTGCGTGTTCTTCCTTAAATTTCCTGTCATATTAGGTGGGAAGAATGTCTTAGTTGATATGGTGGTGGTCGATGCTCATTTAGACTTTAATATGCTCCTTGTACTTAATTATGTATATGTTATGAATGTTGTGGTTGTAGGTTTTAACCTCGTACATAAATTACCTGCATACGAATTCTAAATCACAGGAAAATAAAAATGCGAGAGCATAACACATAAAACACATATACACAGAGATTTCCCACTGGATCCCAAAATCGGGACTACCAGCTTGATTTTTCATTATGTTCCTTTCAATGTTACAATATATATTTATACATGCCGAAGCACCCATTTCCATGGACAAAAAACCATCACATCCAATACCATGGACCGAAAACCATCGCATCCAAAAAACATGTGCGAAAATCATGCACAAAACCATAGGTGGGTCCGCCCAACCTAACATAGGGTCCAAAACCAAACTTTTCTGGGGCGCTGCCCCGGACCCCATAAAGTGGGGTTATGGGTACCCCTCAAACCCCCTGTTAACTATGTGGAAAGAATATAACACAACCCAACAGTGGTGTCTACATTCTTTCGACTAGTGTATTTTCCTCACAACGAAATCATTGTCACTATTGATCAACTTGCATTTGACAATCACCATACTAATTTAAACTTAGTTTAGAATAACCCTTGGTATGTTCCAAGTGTTCAAGAGGACTCTAGCGTGCCACGAGTTAACTATGTGGCATTATATCCTCAATGTTCAATTTCTTCTGAGAATGGTCATTTGAACTCCTATTTTCCTTCTTGTGACTGGGTCCCAGTTGTTGATTCAGTGATTTATCCAACGGGAGCATGGGAACCCTTTCTTCCCACTATTGATCCTTCTAGTTCTCATGATTTATTGGATGTTGAGTCTCCTTCACAGGAGAATTTCCTTGAAGCCATGATTATGGTTAATCGATCATATTCTCTTCTAGAACTTGAAGTTATGGGCTTTAATTACCAAAGGATTCCTTGGCCTGAGTCTCACAAGTGGCTTATCCTGAAGAACTATTATGCGTAAGATGCAAGGTTGTGTGGTTCCTTGTACCATATTGTACATATAAGGTACGCATTTTCAAGTTTTATATTCTATAACACAAAATTATATTTGATGTTTATATATGGGATGTATTAACTTCTTGCCTAGTGTTCCTAATGTGTCTACAAAACTTTTAAGACATCTTCTTTGGGTGTTTTCATGGTTGATCCGCTCTGACAGGTATTGGATCTCAAAATTGGCATATAGGTTAGGTTTGTTCACCTACATAATGCACCATCAGTTTCCTTTCCCATTTCGGCCTAGGATCAACCCCACCAAGTTGTGAAACATAACCTTATCACTACTTATAAGTGTCATAACCTTATGCCTACCTTATCATGAGTTCTCTAGATAGTACCTTGTTTTCACTTGGCACCCATGTTGAACTTTTATTCATGGGCTCAAAAGTATTCTTTAGTCTTGTCATGACTTGTGTTGAAGCCTCATTCTTCTTCCTCACTCTTATTATGACTTTCTGTTGTACTATTGCATTGCATATTGACCACTTGCACCCTTTTGGCCTTAACCTGGCTTCATTTTTCTCTTCTATAAACCACTTTTGTCCATGACTTTTCTGCAATATCAAACCTTGCATTCATTAGCCTTTGTAACTTGATGCCATTAAACTTGGAGGTAACATTCCCCGAGTGTCATTGGCCTGCATCCTTAACCTTGCATTGAGCATAGGAATGTTCCAGACCCAAGAACTAGTTTGTTTTCGCTTGACACTCGTTCCCTCCACTATATTATATCCATTCTTTTACTATTTTTCACGTTTTATAATATGAAAATTATAAAAAATAAAATATTATGAAAAAAAATAGGGAATGGGAGGAGTTTCTCTCATCACTTTGGTAGCAGAGTCAGTTGTGTCACCCTTGAACAAAGCAATTAAAAAATGTATATTTTTACTTGTAGATTCAACAGCTTATGTGATATGCTAAAACATAAGACAAGAATCTATTGTACTCATTAGTAGAAACCAAAATTAATCGATGAAAACACTAAACAGAAAAGGAAGAATTTCAATTGCACATAACACAATATTTTTCTAGAGAAAGAAACTACTCAAAACACCAACTATCTATATTGCATTAACCAAAATATCTAAGAATAAAATACAATGATTTTTCAACCCGAACAATTCTTGCACAAGTATAACCTATCTCTCTACTTCACAAACCAGTTCAAGCCAACACTTAGCCAATTTTGATTCCTGCCAAGCCCCTAATTCCTTGCTTAATTCTTGAGAGAATTATCCCATATTTAATTACAAAATTCCTCATCCATAATTGTGCAATCCATCCATAGGCCTTCTACTGATTGCATGCACCATATGTACAACTCGGAAAAGTATACAACTGATAGTACATTGTCCCTAAACTCTAATCTCAATTAGTTCGTCTTGTGAATTGACATGCATGAGTTATTTATGAGTGAATCTTCAGTTAACTGGTGGAGCACTGAAGCTGACCCCCACTACTACACCTCCTACTAGTTCCTCCCACTGTTTGAACTGGTTTAACTGACTATAACTTAATTAGACTGAGTTAATTCATTGCAACTCAAAAGAACTCACCTAGACCTTTAAAATTTAGGAATCACTCTACGTGACTCTAGATAGACTTCTAACTCGAATTTATTGAGCCAACCAAGTCAAATTAACTTAGTTAACTATTACAAGTTGCTATGGGAATAGAATTTCAATTTAATTCCTAATTTAATTCAAGGACAAATTAAATTAGGATTTCTTGTTGCTACTTTAAACACTCCCTCTCAACAATAAATGGATTATCTTCTACCTCAATCCTACCTTTGTGAAACTCGAATTTTCATCTTGACAAGGCCCTTGTCAAAATATCTACATCCTACTCCTCCATGGGAATGTACTCCAGCAACATGATTCTCCTCTACACACAATCTCGAAGATGATGATACCAGGTATCAATATGCTCGTACCGATCATGAAAAACTGGATTCTTAGAAAGATTTATACAACTCTGATTGTCACAGTAAATCATTGACGGATCGATCTGATGACCAAACAAACCAACAACAATCTTCCTCATCTAGATAGCCTCACAAGTTGCTTAACTAGCAGCCATGTACTTTGTTTTTATTGAACTGAGTGAAACTTATCTTTGTTTCATGTTGTACCAAGAAACAGTTGCTAACCCAATACTCAAGATCCCACCCGGTGTGCTCTTCTTGTCAGATGGACTCCTTGCCCAATCTGCATCAGAGAAGCCTTGAAGCTTCACTCCCTTTGTCCATTTGTACCAAAGACCAAACTGAGTGGTGCCTTTGAGGTATCTTAACACATGTCTGGCTACCTTCCAATACAGTTTGGTTGGCTTAACCATAGCTTGACTAAATTGGTTAACTTCATAACACATGCCTGATCCTGTGTTCACCAAATACATGAGTGAACCCACAAGCTGCCTATAAATAGTAGCCTCCACTTCTTCATCGGAAAGCATCCTCCTTCCTCCAATTACCAGCTAGAGGAGTCTTCGTGGGTTTACTACTCTCCATGTGGAACTTCTTCAGTATATTGTTGGCATACTTTCCTTGAGAGACAAACAGTTCCTCATCTCCTTGCCATACTTCCATCCCCATAAAATAGTGCATGAGCCCCAATTCCTTCATTTCAAACTCTCTTGCAAGATCCTCTTTGCAAGACTTGATCAGGTTATCATCACTTGTCATAATAAAATCATCGAAATATAAAATAATAATCAACAATTTACCTTCAACCACAATATGGTAAAGGTTTGCATCTGCTTCACTTTTGGTGAAGCCCAACCCAGTGAAATAGTTATCAATCCTGGTGTACTAAGTACAGGGTGCTTGTTTCAGTCCATGCAATGCTCGCTTGAGTATGCACACATGCAGCTCTCTATTGAAGGTCTCAAATCCTTCAGGCTGCCTGATATACACCTCTTCCTCAATCATGTCGTTGAGGAATGTTATCTTTACATCCATTTGATGTATCTTCCATCCCATCTACGCTGACAGTGATAGAATGGATCTGATTTATGAGTACCTTTCTACAGGAGAGAAAGTCTCATCATAATCAATCCTCTCCACCTAAGAGAACCATTTGGCCACAAATTTGGCCTTGTGTTTCTCCACGCTACCATCAGCTGCTTGCTTTACCTTGTAAAACGATCTGGAACTCACCATTGACTTGTCTATCAATCTTGGGACCACTTCCCAAATATTGTTCCTGATAATGGATTCATACTCCTCAACCATGGCATCAACCCAAATTGGTTGTTGCGCTACTTCCTCAAAATAGGATGGATCAATCTCTACACTCCCTCTCATCAAATCCATGTAGCTAGTGTACCTCCCTAGTGACCTCCTCTGCCTACCTTGTTATGTGGATGCACCCACATTCTCTCTAGCATCATGCAATAACCTGTCAGCCTCTCTAGTGAACTTTCTCCCATCTCTAGAAGACTCTACATGAATGGGTTTTTCCACTCCCTGCTCCTCTGCATGTGGTTGCTCCACATCATCCTGAGGTTCCTCCTTTGGAGCTAAAACCTCCTCATCCACATGTAGTTGAAGCTCCCTCTCAAGGAAACATCTCATGGCCTTCTCTTCATCGAATTTTACATATATATGAACCATTTTCATCATGTTGGTTGGCAGGTACACTCGATAGTCGTGAGGTGAATCAGTGTACCCCATAAATAAGCCCAACTCTATTGTTGGCTCTAGATTTTTGTATGCATCTTTGGTAGCATGGTAGTAGACTGATGAACCAAAGATCCTGAAGTATGCCACATTTGGTTTCTTCCCTGAAAAATACTGTTATGGTGTACTCATCCTGAGAATTCGATGAGGGATTTTGTTTTGCAAATAAATATTTGTGTTGCATGCTTCAGCCCACAAGTGTAATGGTAGGACTTGATCATGCAACATCACCCATGTCGCTCCCACAATACTCTTGTTATTCCTTTCAGCCACCCCATTCTTTTGTGGGTTATGAGGTGCTATCAACTCTCGTTTAATGCCTTCTGATGCACATAATTTTTTGAACTCATTCGACACATATTGTCCATCATTATCGCTTATGAGATCTTTAACTTTCCTATCAGTATCTTTCTCAACAAGTACTTTAAATTCACAAAAATTTGCGAACGTATGATCTTTCTTCTACATGAAGAAAATTAGCAACTTACGAGAAAAATCATCAACAAATATTACATAATACATGTGCTTGGTCATGGATGTTGTTGAGAATGGTCCACACACATTTGAGTGAACTCGATCAAGGATCACTTGTGCTCGACTGTCTTTGTCATGAAAGGAATCTTTGGTGTACTTCCCCAATATACACCCTTTGCATGTGTCTCTCTACTCTAGTGTACCCTTGGGAAGTCCTGTAGAAATTTGATGCAATATTTTCAAGCACCATGATGCAAGTGACCCAATCTCCTTTGCCACAACTCACCGATGTCTCAAGTTTGCACCTTCTCTGCTTTAGTGCTCAAAGAAGCACAATCTTCTACCTCTAATGTGCATATGTTATTCACTCAAACCCCTATCCTCTTCACCTATCCTATGGCTATGTGACAAAGGAATGCCTTTCCCTTACTAAATATCACATCATAGCCTCTATGCTCCAACATGGAAACAGAAACCAAGTTATTCTTGAAACCCAGAACATACATAACATCTCGCAAAGTGAGGGGAGAACCAGACTCCCTATGAAAAGTAAATGTACCAATCTCGGTTGCATTATACCTCCCATCATCACCCATCTCGATATGCATCTGGAGATCCTTCTCCTCCAAGTTACTAAAGAGCCCTTTGTTACTGGTCATATGGAATGAAGCTCCACTGTCCAGGTACCACACACTACCCATCATCGATGACACCATACAAGCAATGAGGGTAAAATCTAGTTCAAACTGTGAAGTAAGAGCTTCACCTACCACTCCTCCTGAGGGATTCTTATCAGCCTTCTTGTGCGAACACTTTGTGGCAAAGTGTCCTAGCTCGTGACGGTGAAAACACTTAATTTTTTACATGTCCTTCCTCTTTCCGACTTGGCAAGAATCTAATTTGGAATAGGATGACTTCCCCTTCCCTTTCTTTTCCATATGTGCTAAGGCACAATTATCCTCATCATCATGCTTTGATGAGGACATGTTTCAGGTACCACAACCGCTCCCACTTTGGTAGCTTCTCCCTCCCATTAATTGAGTCTCGGTAACTGTGCCACCTCTTGGGAAGTCCTATAAGTGCTAGGCTCACCAGGTCATCTTCAGAAATAGTAATCCCAACACTTCCAAGCTCATCCCAACATTGGGTGAAATTGGTCAAGTACTTCGGAATAGAGTCGCCCTTCTCCATGTTGATCTTTTTGAGTTTTTCCTTCAGTGCCAACTTCTTGTGGTCACTGCTATTTTGGAACAGTTCTATCAATTCCTTCCACATTGCAAATGGAGTTTCCTTACCGTGGATATTTGAGACAATATGATCTTGAACTCCCTCTAGGATAATCCTTCTCACTTTTTCCACACACTTTCTCCATTCAGCCAGATCTTTAGCATCATATGTTGGAGGCTACAAAATATCATGATCTATGAATCCCTTCAGCCTGTTGTCTTCCAACACTACCTCCATCATGTCCTTCCAAGCTATGTAATTTGAGCTTCCCTCCAGGTCATAGTCAAGTCTCAAACCATAGAATGATATATTGCTGACTCTAAAGTATGAACCTACCAGTTCGATTTCACTTGCACAAAAAAACTCGAATTCTCCTCTTCTATAATGTATTCAGCTCTTATATCATGTAGATTTTTACTTGTAGATCCAATAGCTTATGCGATATGCTAAAACATAGGGCAAGAATCTACTCTACTCATCAGCGGAAACCAAAATTGATTAATGAAAACACCAAGCAGAAAAGGAAGAATTTCAATTGCACATAACACAATATTTTTCTAGGGAAAGAAACTGTTCAAAACGTCAACTAATTATATTGCATTAACCAAAAGATCTAAGAAGAAAATACAATGATTGTTCAACCCAAACAATTCCTGCACATGTATAATCTATCTCTCTGCTTCACAAACCAACTCAAGCCAACAGTTAGCCAATTTTGTTGCCTGCCAAGCCCCTACTTCCTTGTGCAAATCCTAAGAGAATTATCCCATATTTAATTGGGAAATTCCTCATCCACAATTGTGCAATCCATCCATAGGCCTTCGCCTGATTTCATGCACCATCTATACAACTAGGAAAATTATAAAACTGATAGTACACTATCCCTTAACTCTAATCTCAACTAGGTCATCCTCTGAAATGACATGTATGAGTTATTTATGATTCAATCTTCAATTAACTGGTGGAGCACTGAAGTTGATCCCCACTACTAGACCTCCTACTAGTTCCTCCAAGTTTGAACTAGTTTAACTGACTATAATTCAATTAAACTGAGTTAATTAATTACAACTCAAAAGAACTCAACCTAGACCCATAAAATTTAGGAATCACTCTAAATGACTCTAGATACACTTTCGACTCAAATTCACGGAGCCAACTAATTCAAATTAACATAGTTTACTATTACAAGTCGCTATGAGAATATAATTTCAATTTAATTCCTAATTTAATTCAAGGACAAATTAAATTAGGATTTCTTCTTGTATAAATGTACCATCTACGGTCGGTGAAGACCTCGGGTTGTGCCAACATCTCAAATCATTTGACGATTAATTTAGCTTCTTTCCAGTGACATCTATACTTATATGTTGCTCACTCTTTCAGTAACATATTATATGTTGGCACCCTAGTTTTTTACAATTCCACTACTCCATTCATATGACTTTGGTACTTTTGTGTGGATCAGTTGTACATATTTTGTACATATATACTCCTATATGATATTGAGACATAGCTCCATTGTTTTATTTCATGGCTATGATCTGTTTTTCTAGTACGTATTCTTCTAATCATTATCACACTTATGTATACATTTTGGATCTGCATTATACTTAATCAACAGACATGCTTTACTATCTTTGAGCATGGATATGCCCACCTCGGATATGAGTTTTATTTTGAACTCCTTCCATAGGCATTTGATGGACTGCAATTTGGTGATTTCCAATTGGGATTTTCAAATGACTCATCATTTTATACTTAATGTATTTCATCCATTAGTCCCCTTTATAACTTCATACATTAGGGGGCATCTGTTATAACATCTTATATTACTCCTGTAGACCATAAGGGTAGCTCCCTTCCCCTTGCAGATATGTCCTTATTTCAAAAAATTGTTTTTCAAAATATATACGTGACTCTACCCGCTATTAAAATGTGTACATATGTGTCCCTTGTGAACAATACCCACACACACTTTTTTAGAATTTGAAAAAATATATAAAAATCTATTTTTCGGGCAGGGTTTACAGGTTTTACCAAAAGGCCACCTACAGGAGCCCGTAGTCCAACCAAATTAATTGGTTTAAGGTGGTATATATACACCCATTGGGTAGGACTAATTCATTCCTAATGAGAAGTATCAACGTTATGCCCAAAGTTCCCCAAATTAGGTCTGCAATTTTCATGTGTGACCTTCACTCCCAATCTTTAGGAAACCCTTGTTTCCATGCAGATGCTCAGTATCCTTATCTAGCATCTTCTTGTGCATATTGGAGAGGAAGTATTCAATGGCTCAAGCTGGATTGATCCGTAGGAAGGTTTTGTTAGTACATTTGGTTAGGATCAAACTGTAACTAAACCTATTCTTGCTACTTTCAGTTAATAAAGAAAATCATGTCCTATTTCCAAATTGCATTGTTATCTTATGAATGTTAATTTTTTATGCTTATGATGATCTAACATATGTGTGTGTGTGTGTGTACTTTGAATTTAATGATCTACTTGTGTCTCTATGATTTATTTGCAAGTCTACACATCTTGGAAGAGTATTGATGGTTTGGACCCAACAAGATCTACTTCAATTGTAGGACCTTTGGGTACGTTTGTAATCCCTACTTTTTTGAATTCAAGTGCTTCGTCTAATTGTATGAATTTATTTGTTATCTTTTTATTCCTCTCTATTAGCGCTCTCAACCCTAGACCTTGGGAACTTTTCCGTTCGATAAAGTCTCCTTATATTCTCTTGATTTATTGACTAGGTCAGTTACAAATAAGCCACACATTTTTTGCATATGGACATTCGAATCTTGGGAATTCACTTATTTAGAATGTTTCCAATAGCTCACTTAGTTGATACAGGGTAAGCTCCAAGGAGTATATAACCCTCCCCATGATGACCAAGGGACTAAGCTAACCCCCATACTATAATTGTGAGGAAAATGAATAAATTGGGAATATCTTAGATCACATTGTTATATGTTCTATGAAGACTATAACCCACTTATTCTTATATTTTTATTCCTCTCTATTGGGGATATCAACCCTATCCCTTAGGAACTTTTCCCTTCAATAAAGTCTCCTGATATTCTCTTGATTCACTGACTAAGTAAGTTACAAATAAACCACCCATTTTTTGCATATGGACATTCGAATCTTAGGAATTCACTTATTTGGAATGTTTCTAATAGCTCGCTTAGTTGATACAGGGTAAGCTCCAGGGAGTATATAACCCTCCCCATGATGACCAAGGTACTAAGCTAACCCCCATAATATAATTGTGAGGAAAATGAATATATTGGGGGATATCTTAGATCACATTGTTATATGTTCTATGAAGACTATAACCCACTTATTCTTCTTATAAAACCTAAGATTCTAGCTGTGAAGCCAACCACCAACCTAATATCTAGGATTCCAGTGGAATCTTTAAGAAACTCTCTTTTATTACCTAGTTTATTCAGCCATGTTA
The DNA here is from genome assembly GCA_000404065.3 of Pinus taeda. Classification (NCBI taxonomy): domain Eukaryota; kingdom Viridiplantae; phylum Streptophyta; class Pinopsida; order Pinales; family Pinaceae; genus Pinus; species Pinus taeda. The sequence continues at coordinate 869,821 of APFE030503934.1, forward strand.
TATGAATCCTTATCAAATAACCAAACATAACATATAACATCATAATAGACAATATACCACATACATTTACAACTAAAGAATAATAAATTAAAAACAAAAACAAAGACTTATCAAAAATGATTTTCTTGCAATTGGAGAAGGGTGTGTGTTTTTCAACCCAAACATAGGCTTAGTTATGCTTGTTTTTACCTACAATTATCCACCTCCTAGCTCAATTATGATACCTCCTAGCAAGAAACAAAGATACACAACTTAGTTTCAATGGACTAGCACCCAATGAAGGTGGTGTGCAACTCAGTAATGGACGTATTTCATGTGCTATGAAAAATTTAGCATGTATTACAATTAAAAATATTTAATTGAAATTGGTGTATTAATTATAACCTTTCTTGTTTCAACTCCAGAGGATGTGCAACATGCGGCTGCACAAGAAGAGGAAGATATGGCTACATTGAAAACTACTTTGCTTGCCCCTGCTATTGAAGTAGGTAAATAGCACTCTAATGCTCTTTATATTAATGAAATACTTGTAATAATAATAACAAAAAATATCAATGTAACATTTATGTCTTGTTGTAATTGATGATATGCCCCTCTTGCAGCAGCCTCAACGACGTTGTGAGTACACGACCAGGTCGTCAATGAGAGCTACAAATGCCATAAGAACTAAAGGGGAAGAAGAAGCAATTGATGAAGTCATGTCTGAATTCTATTCAAAAATGAAGAAAAAGAAAAAGAAATAATTTACTAGTTATATCATTAGAAACATCATGTACCATGTTATGATAAAATATTTTTGATGATAAAATTTATTGAGATAAGTGTTTTGTGCCTATGATTAATGAAAAAATGAATGAATGTTATAGGTTAATGAATGATTGATGGGCTTCCAAATTAGATACAAACTAAGGCCCATCTATCTTTTCCTAGGCATAAAAAGGTTATATTAAATCTCTCCTTCTACACTTAATAATGTTTTCTTAGCTTTAATAATTTTTTAGGAAGGTTTAGAGATAATTGCGTATTATGTGCCTAATATTATGTTTTTTTTATAGAATATTGTGAGAATGTTGGGAAATTTTTTAAGATTTGGAAGATGAGATAATTTATGGACTTTCCCCCTTCTAAATGATGCCATAGCATGGATCAATAAATGAATAAAATATCATGAAATCATTGACATATTATGGAGCTCCACTGATTGAGAAAACCTAGGGATGTGTTCCCTGCTATAGGAGAAGTCAAAACTCAGTATTTAATGAAGATTCCTATTGTTGGGAACCATATCCACTTTTTGAGGGATTTTGGAGGGGGGAGCTACCTCCTTTCAAGGAGTATGATTCCCCATCAATTTGTATAAGTACCAATTCGAATTAACCTCTAGGTACATGCATTTCTTAGTCTTCTTATGAAGAAAACTTGTTATTTAGCAGCTCTACTTTCATTTCTAGCAAGGATGTACTTGGATTGACTCTAATTATGAAGTTTGGTGTCATTTTCAGCTTCTAAGGCTTGGTTTCCTTCATAGGAATCTGATTATCCTTGGACTTGGTCATCCGAGGAGCCTCAGATCCCTATTGTACAATTTATTTATCTTATTTGAATGTCTTGTTCACTTGCATCTCTTGTTCTTGCATTTCCTATTACTACACTTAGTATTCATGCTTCATTTGTTGTAGGTTAGATTGTTTAAATGATCAAAATAAGTGTTTTTGTATGTAATTTATACATTTACAAGCATGATCCATCCTTAGAACATCTCTGCAAAGTCATATTCATAATTAAGCTACTTGAATTGGTTTACTAGTTCACAATTTTGGAATTTCTAGAAGTTTTTTGTAGCAAAATAGTAATAAATTTATGTTGAATTTTAGCACCTGTGAATGAAATTATTTAGATTTTATTCCACTTGGATTGAATCCTAAAAACATCCAAATTAATAACAAAATCTACCCCATATCATTTTCACTTGATTAGCTTACGAATTTGGGTACTTAGATTAGCTTACTAGCTCATTGTTTTGAAATTTTTGGTTTTTAGTATTAACTTTTTGTTGAATTTTAGCACGTGCTAACAAAGATATTTTGAGATTATTCATTGGATTGAAGGCTAAAAAAACTGAAATTAGTAACAAAATTTACCATGTAGTGTTTGCATTTGATTAGCTTGGGAATTTGGCAGGTTAACTCAAGAACCATGCATCCTATAACAATCTTGTATCAATGGAAGTGTTCCTTCTACAAAAGAAAAAACCTCCTCAAATAGAGGGGATGTATTCTTTGCATCTTCAAGTACACATGTAAATCATGAGGCATGATTGGTTGACTTAGGGGAATCTTTTCGTATGACTCCTCAAAGGGAGTCTCTTTACGAGTATGAAAGATATGATGGCGATGATGTTTTCATAAGAGAATACTCAACGGATAGAATCATAGGATGAGGAAATTTGAAATTGAAGCTCATGGGTGGAAGGATTAAATTACTCCCCAATGTTATGCACATCCCACGATTATATAGAAATTTGATTTATCTAAGCAAGATGATTGATGCAAGTGTAAAAATAGTGTTTGAAAAGGATACCTAGAAGATGGTTATAGGAGAAATGGTATTGTTGAGGGGAGTTCAAATTGGAACTCTATATAAGCTACTAGGAAGCATTGTTAATGATGGGTGTAACTGTTCCATTGTTCATGAGAGTGGAGTTGAAGAAGGAAAAAATATTATAGTCTTTGGGGAAAATATTATGGTGTGGCATCAAAGAATATGAAATATTGGAGAAAAGAGCCTTCAAGTACTACATGCAGATGGCATGGTAGAATGTGTGTCTAATTTATCTCTGGATTTTTATTTTTATCAACATTATTTACATGGGAAGAAAAATCGGTAATATTATCCTCCGGTACTACAAGGGCAAACAAAATATTAAAATTGGGGCACAATGGTATGTTTGGACTTGTGTTGGTTCCACCGATGTGTAAATATGTGCATTGTGTCTCAATTATACATGACTTCTTGAGGAAAGCATGGATTTATTTCCTCATAAAGAAATATTAATTCTTTGACAAATTCAAAGAGTTTAAGGCTCTTATGGAAAATTAAACATAGAATGAAATTAAGTTGTTGAGGACAAATAACAATGGAGAAATATGTAAGAATGAATTTGAAGGATTCTATAATAATTGTGGTATAGCAAGGTAGAATACTACTCCATACACAACTCAGGAGAATGGAGTTATAGAAAGGATGAATAGGATGATAATGGAGAAAACAAGGAGCATGCTCAGTGATGCTAGGTTAGGACATGAATTCTAGGTAGAGGCAAGGGATATTGTGTGTTACCTATTAAATGGATCACCCTCATCAGTGTTGAATGATAAGACTCCACATGAGGTATGGACTAGTAAGAAACCCTCTCTTAAACATCTTAGGTTATTTGATGTGATGCTTATGTACACATTCTGAAGGAGAATAGGGGTAAACTAAATAAGAAAGATAAGTGTATCTTTATTGGATATAAAGATGTTCTGAAAGGCTATAAGCTTTAGAACCCAAAAGTTAAGAAGGTTGTGTAAAGTCAAGATGTAGTATTTATATAAATCAAAGATGTTGTCAAACAAGAAGATCTACCAAGGGAGAAAGAACTAGATAACATATAGTTGAATTGAAGGATGATGAATCAGACTCTACATAAGAGTGGGAATAATAAGAAGAAGGACCACATACTACAATATTAAGAAGATTAGTTTTGAAAGGAAGGCAACCAAAAAGGCATGTTCCACTTGATTTCAATTTAAATTTTGCTTTGCTTATTACTGATGATGATCCTAGTATTGTTAGGGAGGTAGTAGATTCATAGGATGGAAAACTCTAGAAATGGACATGGTTGAAGAAATGGTATCCTTAGAAAAGAATGAGGCTTGGGATCTAGCAGAGTTTCTACTTGGAAGAAATTCCATTGGTAGTAAATGGGTATTTAACAAAAATTTGAATGTAGAAGGAAAATTGGGGAAATGCAAATCTTAATTAGTAGCAAAAGGTTATTCTGAGGTAGAGGGAATTGACTTTGCTGAGATTTTTTTCCTATTTCCAATTTAACTTCTATTAGATTTCTTTTATTTATAGTTGTTGATTTTGATTTTGAAGTATAATATATTGACATGAAGACAAAATTCCCACATGGGGATTTGGAAGAACAAATATGCATGAAGCAGCCAGAAGGATTTGTAGTGAAAGTAAAGAAAGAGCTAGCATGCAAGCTCAAAAAGTCCCTTTATGGGTTAAAGCAATCACCAAGGATATGGTATCAAAAATTTTGATACTTATATATGGGACTTGGCTTTGTAAAGAGCAAAGAGGATCATTGTGTGTATTTCAAATTAGTTGGAGATGATCTTATTTATTTGCTCTTGTATGTGGATGATAGGTTGTTGATTGGAATGATAAGGAAATCATTCAAGAAGTGTGATGGGTCTTTTAATTACCTTTCTAATTTTTCATATATCCAACCAAAAGACTATGCATTTAATTTTTAACTCGGGGCTGGTACGGAACTTGCAAGTTGTCGTGCACCATATATACATATCACACTTTCTACTTCCACTATTTTGTTTTATGGTTCTAGTATCAATGATTGCTTTTGAAAATAGAGTATAGACAATTCAAAATCTTGGTAATGTTTTACAAATTCAAAAGTAAAGTGATAAAAGCTACTTGTAGGAAAGTAAACACACTTATAGGAATGTGAATACTTTGTAGGAAATTAAACACACTTTCAATAAAGTAAACACACTTGGAGGAAAGTAAACACACTTGCAAAAAAGTATGGACATCTCATGCAACTTTCAACCATCTACAAAAAAAGAAGTACACGTGCTGCAAATAAAAGAAATACACTTACATAATTGAAATAGCACACTTCTATTTAGTGAGCTTATGAAGCTTATTGTTGTAACCCCTAATACAGGTAAAACAAACCATATATGCAAGAAATAAATCACACAGGAAAAAATAAATGAAAGGGCTAATCCTTGTCAAGATTATCATTATTTTTACTAAGACCAATAAAGGTAATCATTGCATTGAGCACATTTAATCAACAACATAAATTAATGAAAGCCAATCTGATATGAAAACATGTCAAATGAATAATAAATTACGTAAATAAATTAATGCACAGATAGTTAATTGCATAAATAGATAAACTCACACGTCCAAAAAGTAATTACAAAGGGAAATGAAACAAACTCTACATGAATAAATAACTGAGTTGAAATACACAACTAGAAAAGACAACAACCTAAATTACACAACCATCACTCTATTGTGATGGTCCTTGCTTCCGTAGAATAGAGTGTTGATATTTATCAATGCTTGTTACATTGACAACATAAATTAATTTAATTAAATATGCTAATTAAAAAAAATTAAATTAATATTTCATAAATATGCAAAAAAATAAATAAATTAAACTAATTAATAAAATCATAAAATATCGAAATTATAAACTACATTTAAAATGAAACCTTAATAGTTAAATTATTCCATTATAATTTGGACATTGCTCTAAGCTTCCTCCCCGTGAAATGAAAGAGGTTGTTAGGTCCCTATAATACTAGTGATTCTCTCATTACTATTGTCATTGTAGCCCTTATTGTTATTGTTATGCCCCTATTGTCCCCATATTGTTATTATTGTGCCCCATAAAAGCCCACTATTGTTATTGTTGTGCCCTTATAATATTATTGTTATGGTGGCTTTGATCATATTGTGACCCTTTAGACTCCTATATATAGAAAGGAGGTTTTGTCGTTTGTATCATCCAAGAATTATTCATTTATGTAATGTAAAGGAGGTTTCCCCCTCAAAGAGGCTGATTTTGAAGTCATTTATCTATCTTTTCTTCTATTTCTTTAGTTGGTTGCATAACATTTGGTATCAGAGCCTTAGATTCTAGGGTTTCATAGCTCCAAACAATTCATCGCGACATTTTATCTATAATGTTTTAGAAATTGAAATTAAAACCCATTTGATTTGAAATATCGATGCACCTCAGGTCCAAATTTCAAATCTTTTAACGCTATATTTTTGAGATATGGTCCAAGGAAGTTAGGATTTTGCAGGCTCCCAAATTACATCCCAAACAAGTTATCTTGGGAAAATCATAATAAATTTCTCTCTGAGCATCAGATTGAAATTTCATAAGTTACAGAAAGAGGATGCGTTGTAGTTTTATGTGTATCGTTTTCAGATATGTAGGTCGAAACAATGACACGTGGCACTTCGTACAAGTTCGCTCTACTGAAAAAGTATATAATCAGGTCATCTTGGGAGATTGGGCATAACGCCTTCTTGGAGAATCCAATTTCGATCAGAATGGTGGCATTGGAAACCGGACTTAGAGGGCTACCGCAGGACAAAATTTCAGACCTTGGAGATCTACAATTACAGAGATACAACAAATTCAATATCGAGCTCCTACAAAGCAAAAAAAGGTGTGTAGTCTTTTTAAAATTTTGCATAAGTTTGGGTTGAAAAATTAGTTTGAAGTGATTCAAAGGGCATAGTGAAGCATAATTATCATTAATTGATGCGGTGAAGAAAGAAAATGGAAACACCTAGTAAGAAACCAAAAATCTCTAGCATGACTCATGAAGAAGAAGAAGAAGAAATGCAACATGATATATCAAAATTAGGAGACCAAGTGCAACAAATTTCACTCTCACAAAAGGTAACAAAAGCTAAGATGGATGGTTTAAAGAAAGGTGTGGAAGCTAAGATGAATGGCATGGAAGCTAATATGGATGGAATGGAAGATAAGATGAATGGTGTGGACGCTAAGATGGATGGTGTAGAAGAAAAATTGAAAGGCAACATGGAAGATTGAAGATAGATTTGACAAAGTTGCTACAATAAATGCTTACTAATGGTGAAAGGGTAGTACAGGAAACTCATGATGAGAACAAAACAAATTTTAATCATGATGTCGTAGACTCTAACGTTGGATTGAAGACCCACCATGTTCCAAAGATCGATATGAGGAAGTTTAATGGCAAGGATCCCGTAACATGGATACTACAAATGGAGCAATATTTCGATCTCCATAATGTGAAAAACACACAAAAGGTACGCATTGGAACTTTATATTTGGAACCAAATCAGTTTGTATGGTATCGATGGCTTTTCTCTCATAAAAAATTGTTACTTGGGCAATTTGTATGGAAGAAATGATAGCACATTATGAGGATACAAAAAGCAACACCTTTTTTAGCCAATTGATAAATCTCAAACAAAAGGGTTCAATGATGGAGCACATTAAGGACTTCCAAAAATTGAATATAAGGGTAAAATATATTCCAGAGGAGCATAGGATTAATGTGTTCATAGGGACTTTAAAGGATAACATCCAACATTAGGTTCACCTTTGGGAACCTGATACATTGGAGAAGGCATTCAGGTTGGCAAGAAAAATGGAAAGCAAAATTTTGGCAACAAGGAAGCCTACCACTCACAACTATAAAGATAGAAGTGTTGTTTCCCATATCCTTCCACAACCTACAAGGTTGACACCATAGAAATTTGAAGAAAAAATAGCAAAAGGGCTTTGTTATAGTTGTGATAAAAATACACTAAAGGTCATAAGTGTGCTGAGAAGAAATTATTTTACATAGATTGTGAAGAGGAGGAAGAAAAGGAACAAGAAACGTCAAAAGAAGAGGATATACACCGGGAAAAAACCCTAGAGAAAGAAGAAATGAACCTGACCATATCTTGTAATGCACTAGCCAGAATTACCACTCCGCAAACTATTAAGATAGAAGGACATATCAAGAAGAAAAAGGTAATAGTGTCGATTGATTCGGGCAGTACCCATAATTTTATTCATTGTAAGATAGCCAAGGAATTGAATTGCTTCCCAATTCCAGCACCAAAGTGTCAAGTGATGGTTGCAAGTGGAGGAACCATAAATTACTTTGGAAAGTGACATAATATCAAGCTATCCATGGGAGAATATGTATGTTGAGATTGCAACAAGATGATGGAGCTTAGTGAAAAGAGTAGCCTTCACTAAGTGGGCCCGCAGGCTATTTTTGGCGCAAGTCTATTTTTAGACTATGTCTATTTTTAGACATATGGATCATGTCTATGGATTGTAGGTTGCAGTTTATGGATGATTGATCAAGTTGGAAAAAAAATAGATGGACTTCTATTTTTAGACCACAGCGGAGTGACACCACAGCGGAGTGACTGCTCAGTCTAAATATAGAACAGTCAAATATTATTAGCTCATAATAATATTTAGACTATAAACTTTGTCTTATTCTCTTGGAGCACTTCAGGATGAGCTACGGATGTGGTACATGCAGATCCCAGAAGGAAATACGTGGTTACCTATGGGATGACTAATATTTGCATGCAAGACTTCAGTTAGAACTCAAGTGAGTTGAGTTTAGTGGACTGGAGGTGCAGTTGATGGAGTTGTGTTCAGTTTAGCTTTGTTAAACTGGTTGTATTTAGTCTAACTGGCAAATAGACTAGAGATGAGTTGGGTGAATTAGTTATTAATTAATTCACAAGTTATTAACTCATAATACAACTAATGAATACATCAGTTAACTCAGTTGCATGTCAGTGCATGTTCAGTTCAGCAGGGACAGGTGTTAGAGGATCAGATTCCTATCAGTTGTGACTATAGTTGTGCATGATGATTTGCACAATCAGAGGGATTGAGTATGCCAATGATGATTGCGTGGTTCAGCCAAGGAAATACGAGTTTGCTTCATTCATTCATCAGTATTCTCATGCAGGATTGCGTAGTGGAGGCAGGCAAGCAGCGGAGGAGATTTGAGCCAGTGATTGATTCAGATCTGAGCTAGTTTCTGTGTAACAGAGGTGGAGATGCTTGTGAGAAGTATTATGCTGTGTAATGTTACATGACTCAATCATTAATATACATGTAGTTGGGGTTTTTAGCGAGATGCTTTCCCCGGGATACATACTGTGTTAATGTGTGAATGCTCTTGATGTTTTATTGTTATTGATGCTGCTATATTGATGATCAACGTAGAGGAGCTAATGTATTGTGTATGTTTTTTCCGCAATAGTACATGATCAAGATAATATCTATTGAATATGTGTTAAATTATTCAAAATTTCTACAAATGACACTTGACAGAATAACATAATGTCATCCACAAATTGTTTGTGGTTAATGGGAAGACCATTACCCCACATACATAGACCCTTGATTTGGCAGAATTGGACCGCTGATTTTAGATTTCTGCTAAGACCATCCGCTACTAAAATGAAGAGAAAAGGAGAAAGCATGTCTCCTTGCCTCAATCTACGTGACTGGTTGAATGTTTGAGAGGGAGAGCCATTCAAAAGGATAGAAAAAAAATAGATGAGATAAGAAACATGATCCATTTTAGCCATCGTTGATCAAAATCAAAGGATTTTAGAATATTAATAATGTAAGATTATCTCAACCGGTCATAGGCTCTAGAGAGGTCCGTCCTCATCATCATTCCAGGAATATTATGTTGTTTCAAAGAATGGACCATTTCTTGAGAAGTAATGGTACCATCTAAGATTTGGCGACCTTCCACAAAAGTAGTTTGTTCAGGAGATATCAAGTTGGGAAGGAGAGGCTTGAGACACTTAACAATAACCGTGGATATGATCTTGTAAATGATAGGGTCTAGATATTTTTAAAGAATAGGAGAATGGTTCTGTTAATGTAATGTTTATATGAAATTGCAATTTAAAAGTGGAGATGACCCATTTGACATAGAAAACTAAGAAATAATTAGTAACTATCATCATTATAGTACAGGTGTAGGAGGACTTTAAAAGAAAAGAGGAAATTGATGCATTTGAATAAATAATGTTACATGACAAAATTTGATATACATTAAACCATAACATAACAATAAAGAGTGGTACAACTTCAAAATTTTAACCAAAGAATTAAAAAGAACCTCACGGAGGTCGATAAAACTAATTATATTTTAAAATTTACATAGGTACGATGCAACAACCAATCGATAGAATTCAATTTCAATAACCTTAAACCACAAATTCGACTCGGAGTCCCTAAACAATCATTACAAAGATGAAAAGTAAATAGATAAATAAAAACCTCAGACCGAGTTATAATAACCTAACTCATTCGTGAGTAATTTACACAGATAATACAATGGCTAGATTAGTCGTAACAACACTCATCCTAACAAGTTAACAAGAGTTAAAATTAATTGAAATAATGGCTATGACCTGAGGTATGGTTTTAATTTACTCAAAAATACATCAAACTACTTAGTTGTTGAAGGAACAGGCATACATGTTCACAACAAACTTGCAATGAGGAGGAGTCACCAGATAATGATAAACATAGGAGAAAGTTCAGATTCCACATAGATACATGCAAGAAGAAAACTAGGTGAGAACCCAATTTAAAAAAAAAGAATCAATTAAATAATGCACGACATTTCTGAAAACATAAGAAGGATACTTGTTTATGCCTAACAGTAAAGACCCACTGTCTCCATAGTGACCCTAACCAGAACCTAGAATGGGGATAATTAGTGAAAGGGTGTTGTCTATAAAAAATGAGCTAGTTGGGGGAAGTAATGTTAAACTAACCCAAAAGAAGTTGTGCTAATATTTTGAAATTACGGTGCATAAGTCATGGCTTGGGAGAGTTTACACATTTAATACTGGGTCAATATTTCCTAACCTTGACACAATATAAAACAAGCTTTTGATAGAATAGTCCAGCCTAGGGATGAATAAGAGTGTACCTCTAAAAATACTGGTAGAAGGGGCAACCTAATGGAACCTTGGTCCATTAAGACTGATAACAAAAGGGTTAGTGAACCACATCTAGCTACATCTAGAAGTCGGAAGAAGAAAACCTAAACCCGAGGTGTAATTGCAGAGTGAGACCTCGTGAGCCTCTTGGAAGAAAATCAAACCCTCTCAGCTCTCAAGAGGAGGAGGTAGTTACTCACTAACTCCCTCTGAACTACCTCGAGCATCAATTTGGATATAGAATCATCCACACCATTGAGTTGTTCACTTATCCCCATGCAAGGCCTGCCAGATGGCAGAATATTAGAACTTGTTCTAGAATGTTCAAAGAGTATTAGAAAGGTGGGTTTAAACACCCATAGTTTGATTACAGCTAAATGTTATGATTATTGTTGCATCCAACGCATACTAACCCAATCAAATCAAGTTTAACACTTTTAATAAATAAACACAAAGATATATGAAGGTATATTGGCTGCAATTCGAGACATAAAGTGATTGGTAAGGAAAATATAATTGCGTAAAGAAGAAAAATGCAGTGAGTTATATTATAGGTGGTATCAGAGACGAGGTTTCTACACTGAAGGCTTGGCTGGGTGAAGTAAATTTGTGTGGTGTATTCACAGAGAAGGGTAGTATGAGAGGAAGATGTGGACCAAGTTTTACATCACTAGCAAGACCTATTGTCGAGTCTATCAATGCCATTAGATGGGACCAATCTTGAACTATGGATTCAACTGCCAAAGGAATCTTGTAGTATAACTTTTACGATGATGGAAACAATACAACAACTCCAGGATAAAATGACAAGCCTTGAATTGAAAATGAATGTTTGGCACGTGAATGAGAGAGTATTATGAAGATATTAGCACACAAACAAAATCATCAGAATTCTAAACCCAGCTATGACAATGGCAACTAGGTGGAGTCTCAAACAAGAAGAGAGGACAACATACTGGAAAGAAGTAAAACACAAGAGTCTGAAGGGAATTAGAACACATAGGAAAAGGAGTCTAGCAATAGCTCTGAAAATGACAGGAAAAAAAAGGAGAAGAAATAGAAGGTTGAATTGCAAGGCGAGTTCAAGAACGTTAAGCCTTCAAGTTTTGATGGTGAAGATGAGAAGACAACATAATATTGGTTGATAAATATGACAAAGTACTTCCAAATCTATGAGTACTTTGAAAATTTAAAAGCTTGGTTAGTCATTTAATAGACGCAAGGGAAAGAAAACTCGTGGTGGGAAGAGGTTAAAGCGATGCATGGTGTCGATGAAGAAACAATTACTTTGGAAGGATTCTAGAGACATTTTCGGAATAAATATTTAATGGAGAGATTTTATGATGATAAAGATAAAGAGTTTCATGATATAAGGTTAGGCCAATTGACTATGGATGAGTATGTGGCCAAGTTTACCTCTTTGTTACAATATGAACCATACATACACGAGGAGAAATCTAAAGTGCAAAGGTTTATTAGCAGCCTACCATTGCATGTAAAGGAATGACTCAAGGTTTATTGAGTCTCAAATTGTCTTCCATTTTCATCCATATTTCCATCATTTCATGTGCATTTAACCTTCATCTAACGACTGTCTAGCCCTAAAACCCTACATCAAGTAATCATCTTCACAAACATATGGGTTAGAATCCTTATTTTCCAAAGTTATTTATTTTATGCATTATCAGTGAATTAATTATTAAAAACTAGGAAATTAACATAGTTTCATATACCTATATATGTGTCATGAGTTTTGTGACATGTGTAGGCTTATTTGGAGGTTTTATAAGAGTCTTACTTGTCCTCCCAAGCACAAATTGGAATTTCAACTCAAGAGGTGGACCATCCTCCAAGGAGAAAGATCATGGAGATCTTTATGAGTCATAGGATTTGTATCTAATATTTAGGGATAAGATGAGACAAGTATGGATCTATTAGATATTTAACAGATCTACATTTATTGAGCACATAACCCTAACCCATGTATAGATAAGAGGTGCATCCGTCAAAGGAAGCCAAAAGTTATCAGTTATTCATTAGAATCACATTTATGATTGTTCATTCAGCATGAATAATATCATTTTTCTCCAAAATTATGATTTATGAGTTTTGTTTGATTCCTAAGTTGTGATAGTTATTCATGTGTGCTCATTGAGGAAGGAAAGGATCCCCATGAAACACAATCTAAAAATTGTAACATAATTTGATTTTTATTATTTTATTTTTGCAAATATGATTTACTTTTCGCAAGTATGATTTCATTTCATAGATTTGATTTGATTGTCATTAAACTTCTTGCTTACTAGTAATCCTAGTTTTCTTGCTTGGCAACTAAATCACTAGTTGTTATTTACTGTTTTTTCACTAATTGTTATTTACTACCTTCTCACTAGTTGTTATTTACTTCTTTATAGATTATCATAAACCTTCTTCTTATAGTTGTTCATAGATTATTTTTCTTTTGAATAGTTCAAAAAGGCCATGGCATTCGCTCATTCCACCTTTATAATTTAACTTGCATCCCTAGAATTTAATTCAGTTTTCTTGCATGTGATTTCTTTTGTAGTTTTCTTTACTTATAGTTGTAATATGCATTTACATTCTAAAAAAAAATTCTACAATAGTTTCATTTGAGGTCCCATATATTTTTGTTTGCTTCTAAGTTTACGGAACCCTTGGGTTGAGAAATTAAATGATATTGATTTAGCATACAATTAAATCACCCTACATTTTGGCATCGTTTCTAGGGAAGCAAAGTTAGATATAACTAAGTTAGGATGATTGTTTAGGAAGAATTTTCATTTAGGGTCAATTTAATTTAGGGTTAGCTGCATTTAGTCATTTTCATTTAATTTTATTTGCATTTACATATAGAAAACATAGAAATAAAATAAAACATCCACAAATCAAAAAACCCTATTCTCTAAAAAATAAAAAATAAACACAATAAAAATCCAAATGCAAAAACAAGATATGAAGAGCTTTGTGCCATGACAGTTGAAGAAGATTAAAAAGCAAAAGATCACATTCAAAATTGGTCTCAACTAATCATTAGGCTATAATTTGTAACATCAAATCTTCATAATTATGTCGAAGAATTCACTAGGATTTATTTTTCAAACTTGGATATGAGATTACTCATGATCTTGTTACGCAAATGGATGCATTGGAAATTCTCTTATACCTAAGATGATGTTTCATTTCTTTTTCAATAGAATATGACTAACAAATAAAAACAAGTTTTTGAGATTTTTAGGATAAATTTGCAATTTTGTGGTGTAGTAAGAATGACTAACCCTTAGAAGGAAAATTGTAATAAAATAAACGATTGTGGAAAAGGATCACAAGAGAAGATTAAGGAGAAATAATTTCAAGTATGAGATCGATTCTTTTCATTTTATTTTTTGAATCCAAATTTTAAGAATCGATTAATGAAATCTTGAGTATGCTCTCTTCCTACGCTTGGTGTGACATGGAGGATCAGAAAAAAGAAAAAAAATTATGTTAGTAATTAAAATTGAATTTAATTTTCTTTTGAAAAAAAGAAAAGAAAAGTAAAAAAACCGCATAAAATCAACATGCACCTATATCCTTGGCCATGAACTAGATTTGTCAAATAAAGGGCTGATCTTGAGGGTTCGCACTAGTTTACTATCACCTTGAAGTTAAAATGTAAATATTGAAATTTCCAGTGTTGAAGAAATACTAAAATCAGTGAGATAGCTTGAGATTTTTACTCGTGCTGGTGTGTAATTTATCACTAGCACTGAGAAGTCATTGTAGCTGAGTGACCCTAAAAAAAAATTGTCAAGGAAGTTGCATGAGAATTGCATGTTATGTTGATATCTTGTGCCCATCGTGGAGCTTGAAGATCTTCTGGATGGAGAGCATTCCATTAACGGAACCCTTGAAGTGACACATCTAGGTTGAGGTTTCTTCTTACTTAGCACAAAATAGTGCGTTGATTTAGGATATTTGTTAAAAACTCATTATGGTGACTCCTAGTAATGATAAGAGGAGATGTGGATAACATTTATGTCTCCCATTTCTATGTCGGATAAAAAAAAAATTCCAAATTTCCAGATCTAGCAATCGATCCAGAAACAATTGATTTTGTTACCTGAGCAAAGGCCAAATACGTAGTAGTTTCGACCAGTCATTTTAAAATGCGTTTTGTGACCAATTAGAAGTACATTTAGAAACAATAAGACATGGTTTTTCTTCATAATGGGGTCAGTTATGTTCCTTGCAAGAAATTTTCTCAAATTCATTACCATTTGAGATATTTTTAGGGTTTTTTAGAGCCTTATTTTGTAGATTGTGTGGAAAAATGGTTATTTTAATTTAATGCACAACTACTTCAGTTGTGGCCATGCTGGAAGGATCAGATCTGGTTTACCTGATCTACAAGAGGTGAATCCACTAAAAACAAATTAATATCCTAATTTTTTTTTCACTCCTTTCTCTTGAGATTGGTTAAATAGCCTGCCTTGCACTTGCTTCCTAGAGAACAAACCTTTTCCACCACTTTCTAGGGAGCATTTATAGACCATGAGAGCTAGGGAGTAGCTTCATATTCTTTAGTTTTCACTAAGGCTCATAGACCTTTTTGACTTGTACTCTATTTTGGATCAACTAAGCCAAGGGTAGGAGGCATTGAATTCTTGGACATTTCTCTAAATAGGGACAAAATCTCTGAGAAGGTGTATCCATGAGTACCTTCAAGCAAGCATCTGTATTAGGAGGGAAACAAAATTCTACTTCCAAGAGTTTTGGAAGGATTGTTTCCATGAATCATCTCTAAGTTTAAGCTTTTGGATGTGACATGCTGAGGATAAGCTTCGATGGTGTGGAGTAGGATTCCTTAACACAGTTACTTTTGCAGAATCTCTTCGACATACTAGCAACAACAAGACCAAAAACGTGAAGGAATCTCTATTGATGCCATATAATTCAATTGGGAGACAACATATATGCGTCACTAACATTGAATTCTCAAAGAAGTAGTTAACTGACCGGTCAATTGCTTATCCCCTCAACTAGATTTATATATTGAGAGAGGAAGAAATTGAATGAGAACACTTCTGGTGGACTAGACTTCCCAAGACAAGTAAGAAAACTTTCATCGTATCAATGGCCTCTGAGGTAGAGATTAAGGAATAGATTGAAGCCAATACTTCAATGTTTGGATGGATTAATCGAAGAAAGGTCCAAAATTTTTCCGCTTCATGGAAATCTAAGGATACAAAGGATAAGCCCCTTATCACCAAATGAGACTCGAATGAATCATATACCTTGTTTGCAATTATTTTTCCATTTTTATTTCCTGCCCTAGGTGGTTTACCTTATGGCTATGATATTGGTGCTACATCTGGTGCTGATATTTCCATAGAGTCAATTGAACTTAGTGGAATAGATTGGTACAATTTATCATTTATAGAAAATGTTGTTGTGGTTAGTGGATCCCTTTTTGGGGCTTTAATTGGGTCTATTATTGCTTTTAATGTCACAAATTTCTTAGGTAGACGGAGGGAATTAATTGTTTCAACTCTATTATATCCAATGACAGCTTTAATTTCACCATTGGCACTTCATCTCTCTATGTTAATAATTGGTCAATTGATATATGGCTTTTGTATTGGCTTGGCCATGCATGCAGCTCCATTGTACAATGCAGAGACATCTCCACCTCAGATTCAAGGGAGGATTATATCTTTAAAAGTGTTTTTCATAGTTTTAGGAATGTTGTTGGGTTACCTTTTTAGTAGTCTAACCGTTGATGCGATTGGATGATGGTGCTCCATTTATGGAGCTAGTATACCACTTTCTCTAATAATTTCCGTTGGAATGTGGTGGCTACCACCAACCCCACAATCGATCCTCCTTTGTCTTGTTTAGGGTAAAGGTAATATAGAAGAACTTAACATATATATTATGTAGATTCCTTATCTTTATAATGCATAAGATCTGTATTGGTTTCGTCTAATTGTGTTTCCTATTTTTGGAGTAACTAGAAACCAAAGAGATGGCAATGAAACTACAAAAGGAGTGAATACTATAGGAAAAACCACCGTTCATTACCACTGGTAGGAAAGTAGTACCAATGGACATGAGAGTTGGAGTGATACTCTTGTTAATTCTAGCTATGTTGCCTTAATTGTCTAGCTGTTGAATACCAATGTAGGCGTATTGCCACTATTTCCTCCTAGCTATTTTGTTTGTAAAGCACTTAACAAAAAAATATGTGACTAATACTACTGAATGAAAACACAGATTTGTTAGACACGTTTCAAACATGCGATTGCTTTCATTTTTTTATTCATGACGATTATTTCTATTGCTTTTTTATTTCAAATTGTCCAGATCAGGTTTTTTTTCATTAGAATTTTTTTGTCTAATTCACCATGAGAACGTGTTTACATATATTAGCAATTAGATAATAGCTCCACAGGTTATTATGTGGACCCAACTATCTATTCTATTACTTATTTATTGCTGAGGAAAGAGTACTTGGTGGTGTCTTAGTGCCAAGATTTGGATGGATCGTTGGATAAATCTTTAGCAACAATAACTTTGATGTGTTGTCAAGGATATTTGATTTTTAAGGAGAGGATAAATGGGCTTTCATCTATGTTTTATTTGAGGAATCTACATTTTAAAAATCTAGAATTTTTTTATCAATTAGTTTTAACAAAAAAAGACCTCTCATAATTGTACAAACAATTCTTTCTATACATAATATCTCTTTGAATATTGCAAATAGAGAAACAAACAAGACTATGGCATCAACATATATAGGTATTTCTAAAAATTTCTTTGTTGTTTTAATGCGGGTAAAAAAACATTGTTCTTTCTTAAAATAAAATTTGTTCACTACATTTGTTTGTTTGCTTGTTTTTTTGAAAAGGTACTTGTCATTTCGAAGATCAGATTGATTATTTGCAGAGCTGTGTATACCTAATTGTCCACGCAGGATTTTTTAGATGCAGGAAATGTGCAATTCTGCAGCTGAAAAACAATCCTGCACCAAGAAAAATCATGCAGCTCTGTATTCAATTCAATGATCTATTTGTTGAAAATGGATTCTAATAAGAAAATCATAATTAGCATGCCATATCATCTACCTACTTCATCTTTGACATCAGTGTCATGTTTCCATGTCACACTCATGCATGATTATTTTCACAGTTTCATAAAAAATTCAAATAAGCATAACCTTCTCATATGACACCATTTTTCGATGATTCAAATGTCATTGGAAATATCCAGACGAGATCTAAACAATGAGAAATATTTCATAAGAATTTGAAACATTAAAATAATGAATAAATTGCTGACAAGACATTACAGGTAAACTAAGCTGCTAGTTTCGAAACAGGTAAAAATTCATTTTATTTTCTTTCCTAAATTTGTTTTATTAGTACCAATTCTCAGTTTTTTTTGTAAATCTCATGAATAGAGAGAGATTGAAAGCCTATCTCTTTTGATAATCTTACATTTCATTGCCGAAAAAGTACTAAGTTTTTGGGGGTTCCACGAAGATAAATAAATGACCACAAGCTAACAATGTCTCTTAAAGATCACATTTCTTAAGAACATGATCAGAGCAACATCAAAGATCATAATCCAAGCATGAGCACATGATTTTGAATAAGCAATGCAAAATCATATCCATCACACCATTTCAAAACCTTTTAGATACCCGTCTTACCATTGCATTCCTACTTATTCAGTTAATAAAATCTTCATCTCATTTTCCTTCACAACCATTTTTCTGCCTCTCTTTCACTAACATGTAACTCAACAATAAAACATTCAGCTCCCTTACAAAGCTGATTCATTTCATTTCATTTTCATTTTGTCAAATAAACCTTGATCCACTGCAAAATTTTTCATCTATAGTCCTTCAAAATCATTGTTTTATTCTTATGTTAGATGATGGAGGATTCATTAAGGCTTCTCTTCTAACAAGTCTTGGCCTATCGACATCAGCACATTATCTGGGTTCAAGGCTAGAGTCCTCATTAGTACCTTGCAGCTTGTATGCCTTAATGACAAGTTATCTTGCTGAAAATCATGGGAGTACATCAATGTCCCTTGATTGTTAGATCTTGCAAGTGGCTCGACATCATCTTATCTATTCACACTTCGCAAGATGTACTTAGATACCTTGGAAGTCACTGACATTAATGGTAAGTTTTCCTCGCATTGGTTAACGACATTCATTAATGGTTGGTAATCCAAAGACTTCTATTCATGCTCGACATCAACACATTTATTCGCATGACTGGAATTGTACCATGAGCTTTTGTAACAATTGAAGACTACATCATTTCATCACTTTGCAATAGGAATCAATTTGTAACAGTAGCAATAAATATTCCAATTTTGTCATCAACACAAAAAGAAAAAAAAAGCATATCAAATTCCTTTGTTTAGATAATCCATTATCAAACATCAGCAGCCATAGTCTTCAGTATACACAACTCATCCACATTGAAGGTAAGTCAAGGTATGTTTTCTAATTTTTAGTCATACAATTCCTTAAAAGCTAAAATTGTAACTTTGGAAAATTCCTCACTACATTGATACTCCCTTTCTCATATTGCCATAAAACTGAAAACACCTTTAGTTGGGGGGAAGAGACATTAATTCATATTCACATTTCATACACCATCACAAATTTTCATTTCATTCCAATTCACATATTCCTCCTAATCAAATGTTGTTGTAGTATGATTCCAAATATTATATGCTTTTCAAATTATCAATTCACTGATAGTTACTATAGGACTTGAGAAGAAAATTCTCAATGTTTTCATGTTTTTTGATGCAACAAAAAAATAAAAGTATTCTTACACAAGAACCGATACTTGAACTTTTCGGTTTTCACACAAGAACCGACCATCGAAAATATACATTGTAGTCAAATGTATTACACTTTGCAAAAGAGAATATGATGATGCAAAGTTAGAATAGAATCCATACAAGCCAAACCTCATACATAATTAAAGCATTACAGAAGGATCAACTTATGGATAAATGAATCAATACAATAGTTGCATGAGAACATGCAACAACTTCAATTGCGGGGTATGTTGAGTCTCAAAATTGTCTTCCATTTTAATCCACATTTCCATCATTTCATGTCCATTTAACCTTCACCTCGTGACTATCTAGCCCTAAAACCCTACATCAAGTAATCATCTTCACAAACATATGGGTTAGAATCCTTATTTTCCAAAGTTATTTGTTTTATGATATATAAGTGAATTAACGATTAAAAAATAGGAAATTAACATAGCTTCATATACTTATAGATATGTTATGAGTTTTGTGACATGTGTAGGCTTATTTGGAGGTTCGAGAAGAGTCATACTTGTCCTCCCAAGCACAAATTCGAATTTCAACTCAAGAGGTAGAACATACTCCAAGGGGAAAGATCATGGAGATCTTTATAAGTCATATGATTTGTATCTAATATTTAAGGATAAGATGAGACGAGTATGGATCTGTTGGATGTTTAAGGGATCTGCATTTATTGAGAAGATAACGGTGCATCCTTCAAAGGAAGACAAAATTTATTAGCTATTCATTAGCATCAGATTTATGATTGTTCATTCAGCATGAATAATATCATTTTCTCCAAAATTATGAGTTATGAGTGTTGTTTGATTCTTAAGGTGTGATAGTTGTTCACGTGTGCTCATTGAGGAATGGAAGGATCCCCATCAAGCGTAATCTGCATACGATTGTAACATAATTTGATTTTTGTTATTTTCTTTTTGCAAGTATGATTTACTTTCTGCAAGTATGATTTCATTTCCTAGATTTGATTTGATTGTCATTAAAATGCTTGCTTACTAGTTATTCTAGTTTTGTTGTTTGGGAACTAAATCACTAGTTCTAGAATTTAGACATTTGTGGTTTATATCTTTTGAATTAGTTACTCGAGAACCCACAGTAAAGACCATTTTCGTCAACATTTCAAATCCCAAAAGGGATCCATCATCAGGACTTCTTGAATGTTGATAGTAGAAGAGCTTAAATGAGAGATTTAAATCGTTTATGAGGTAATTTTATTTAAGGATGAGATGAAGGTTGGCTTGTTTAATAATATTTATTATTATCCTCATTTTTAAGTTTTTTATTGTAATTTTGAATAATTTTTTTAATAATTATTGAAGAGTTAATTTTATTATTTTAAAAGTATTAACTATATTATTATAAATCCAATTATTAATTGAATTTAATAAATACTGATCCTTAATTAATCAAATTACTAATCCGTAATCTAATATAATTAATTCTTAATATGATATAATAATAACTTAATAATTATAATTAATATATTATTAATATTTATATTAATCAGTATTAAGATTTTAGTATATTTAAGATTATAGGATTAGTATTTTATTAATATAGGGATCAAGTATTTAATTAATATTTTCATTAATATTTTGATTTATAATAATAGTTTTTAATACTTTAAATTAATAAATGCTTTCAATATTATCAAAAATAAATATTCAAATTACAAAAAAAACTTAAAAATGGGGATAATAATAAATATTAGTAAACAAGCTGACCTTCATCTCATCCTTAAATCAACTCACCTCATAAACTATTTAAATATGTCATTTAAGCTCTCCTACTATCAACATTCAAGAAGTCATGATGATGGATCCCTGTTGGGATTTGAAACGTTGACGAAAATGGTTTTTATTGTGGGTCCTCTCGTAACTAAGTAAATCACTAGTTGTTATTTATTGCTTTCTCACTCGCTGTTATTTATTGCTTGCTAGATTATCACATATTTTCTTCTTATAGTTGTTCATAGATTAGTTTTCTTTTGAATAGTTTAGAAAGGCCAATGGCATTCACTCATTCCACCTTTAGAATTTAACTTCCATCCCTGGAATTTAATTTAGGTTTCTTGCATGCGATTTATTTTGCAATTTTCTTTAGTTATAGTTGTAATATGCATTTCCATTCTAAACAAACTTTCTACAGTAGTTTCATCTGAGGTCCCATATATTTTGGTTTTCTTCTGTGTTTACAAAACCCCTAGGTTGAAAAATTCAATGACAGGGATTTAGCATACAATTAAATTGCCCTTCAAGGTTTACTACCCGAAAACCATGGATGACATTGTAAGAAAGGCGTCAATTTGTTATCAACAGATGAAAAAAAAAGATAACATCTTAAGTTATGTAATTCCTAAGGTGGTAGAACTCTGTCAACTAGGAACCCATAAATTTAAAAACCCCTAGCTAGTCCAACTGGCCACATGAGCCAAGAGATGGGTGGTGGCTCAAATAGAAAATTGTTTGATTGAATTAGCAGATCAAACCATAAAAGTGAACATGAATGTCTTGCCCATGGAATATTATGATATCCTAATTGGAATGGGTTGGATGGAGGCTCACTAGTCTTTGGTAAATTGTAGATAAAATATTGTTATTTATTTAAATGAGGTAGGTCTTAGATGTGAAGTCCAATGAATTAAGAGGCATGTATAGTTATGGCCAAATACTGCCTCTCAGCTGGGGAAGTGTTTGCAAAAGGGTTGTCATGTTTATGGGGTAGAAGTGGGTTATGCTCAATATAAGGAGGAAACCACTAAACTAAAGAATCTACCGATAGTTCAAGAATTTGTGGATGTATTTTCTAGTGAGATGCTAGGTCTGCCACCAAAAAGAGACATATATTTTGCTATTGAATTAGTTCTACGGGTTGCCCCGGTGTTGAGAACACCCTACAGAATGAGTATACCAGAGCTCACTGAACTGAAAATTCGGCCACAAGCGTTGTTGGATAAAATATATAGACGCCCCAGTTTGTCACCATGGGGAGCTTCAGTATTTTCAAAAAGAAGGATGGCACCCTAAGGTTATGTATCGATTATCAAAAGTTAAATAAATTGACTATCAAAAATCAGTACCCACTACCAAGAATTGACAATTTGTTTGATCACGTCAAAGTGCCACGATATTCTCAAAAATTAATTTAAGGTCGAGATACCACTAGATTAGAATAAAAGAGGAAGATATATGTAATACTAAATTCAACACCCGCTATGGACATTATGAGTTTGCATTTCTGCCCTTTGGGTTGACTAATGCCCCAAATATACTCATGAGTCTTATGAATGGGATATTTCATCCGTACCTTGACAAATTTGTACTAATTTTTATTGATGAAATTCTAATTTATTCTAAAAGTTTGGAGGTGCATCATAAGAACTTACAAATTTTGTTGCAAACTTTAAGAGAACATAAAATGTATGAAAAATACAAGAAGTGTGAATTTTATAAGGAACATATACAATATATGAGGTATATCATCACACAAGAGGGTAGAGCGGCAGACCCAGATAAAATTAAAATAATATGGAGTGACTTGACCCCAACAATGTGGTAGATATTTGTTCTTTCTTGGGATTGGCCAGTAATAATGTGGCTTTATAGGAGGATTTTATAGAGTGGCCTACCCCTTGACATCTTTGCAGGAAAAAGGGAAAGTATATAAGTGGACTGAGGAATTCCAACAAAGCTTTGAGCAGCTAAGACATATGTTGACTACAACACCAATTTTTAAGGGAAACATACCGAATAAGGAATTTCTGGTTTGTACAGATGCATTCCAAGCTAGAGTAGGGGGCGTACTAGTGTAAGAGGGACGAGTGCTGGCATATGAACCATGAAAATTGAAGGAACATGAACAATGCTACTCAGCCTACGACCTGGATCATACAACAATAGTTCATGCTTTGAAAGTTTGGCAACATTATCTGTTGGGAAAAAATTTTGTTCTGAAGGCAAAGCATAGTAGCCTAACCAATTTCTTTCATCAACCAAACATGAATGCTCGTTAAGCACGGTGGGCCACATTTTAAAGTGAATTTGACATTAACATTAAGCATTTGAGGAGAAATGAAAATTGGGTGGCCAATGATTTAAGACGAAGATTGAAGTTCTTTATTTATGAGATCTCTTTTAGTAAAATAAAGTTTTCTTCCCAAATCAAATTAAAGAAGTTTCTCTAAAAGATCATGGATATCATTTCTTATGGATTTAGGCAAAGCATGAAGATAATTTAGAAATAAAATTGGGCTATGATATTAACAAAGAAGATATGTTACATACAGGAATCATATTTATGTGCTAAATTAGCAAGTTTTTAAGCAATTTATTCTAGATGAGTATCACAGAAGCCCATATGATGCACACCAAACATACAAAAAGTTGATCACTACTTTAATAAAAGATTATTTTTGGTTTGGTATTAAGACAAAACAAATCATTATTTGGCACAGTGTCTGGAGTGTCAACAAGTGAATGTAGAGCATCAACATCCAACCGACATGCTCCATCCTCTTTCCATTCCTGAGTGCAAATGGGAGATTATGACATTAGACTTTATTATTGGACTATCAGAGTCTAAGAGACAGGATGAATCCATTATCGTGGTAATGGATAAGTTGAGCAAAGCTTCTAACTTTATACTGGTCCAATGAACCTATAAGGTTGTACAAATTTATTATAATTTCATGAACGCAGTCTTCATATTACACAGAATACCTAAGATGCCTATTTTAATTAAAGATGTAAAGTTTACCTCTACCTTCTGAAAGTCTCTATTCACCATTTTGGGAACTTAGGTGCAATTTAGTACTACCTACCATCCATAGATGGGCAAGCAAATTGAGCAATTAAACCAGGTATTGGAAGATATGACTAGGATGTATATGATGCAACAACCCATGAAGTGGGAAGAATACACACATTTGGCGGAATTACCTTATAATAATGGTTATCATGCATCATAAAAAATTGGTCAATTTGAAGTGTTGTATGGGAGTATTTGTAGAACATCGACGAACTCAAATAGTTGAGAAGAAAAGCTAGTATTAGGACCCGACATGCTCAAAGACATGGAGGTTGTAGTGGAAAAGGTGCGAGCTAATTTAAAGGATGCCTAGGATTATGAGAAGAATTATGTCGATCAACAAAGAAAATACAGAGGGTTCCGAATAAGAGATCATCTGTACGTAAGAGTAAGACCTAAGCGGAGTACTTTGAGGTGGAATGATTTATCTAAGTTAGCCCCTCGGTTTTGTGCACCCTTGCAAATTATTTCTCACACTGGTCTAATAGATTATCAATTATATTTACCTAGTCATATACGTGTGCATAACTTATTTCATGTTTCTCTATCAAAAATATATATACATGATCCTAGACACATAATTCAATGGAAAGATGTCTAGGTAGTGTAACTAAAAATCTTTTGTAAATTGACTTAAGTAACATGCTGCAAACATCAGAATGAGTGACGTATGATTGTAGGTCAAACTAGACATGGAATTCCTGGTCGAACCCCTATGTATTCTCGATCAGAGAGATACAATGTTGGGAAAACAATCTATCCCCCAACTAAAGGTGCAGTGGCAACAATTTAGCCCGGAAGAGGCCACCTGGGATGATGAGCAAGTTGTGCAAGAATTATATTTGAGCCTATTCGAGAGGCAATAAAACACTGAGGACGGTGTTTCCCTTTAGGGGGAGAAGATGTAATACCCCTCAATAAATATGGTAACCTTCGAATTATTTTGTTTTACTAGATGTTTTAATTTAGAAAAAAACTTACAAGAATGGATTATGAATGTAAAGTTAAGGAAACAGTTACATAATCTACCTTTCCTTGGTTTTTTTTTTAATTAAAAAAAAATAGCTACAACTTTATGGGGAAGGAAGTGAAAGTGAAATTTATTATTCAAAAATAATTGAGGATAGTTGTGGGTTGAATTGGTTTCCTACCCAACCTCTCTCCTAGAGAAAAATTTCTTAGAAAGGAAAGGGGGGTAATAGGGTATGGAGGACATGATGCATCTCAAGAGGAAAGAGAAAGAGCTATTCGTGAATGTTTGTGAGGACACTGCAGAGGGAAGAGAACAGAAGTCTTTGAGCTAGTTGGTGAGTGGGACTATTGAGCACCCTTGATTGGACCTGGTGTGGACTAGGTTGTCGATCCATCCAACGTTTCAGATGGTGATTCCATTCATCACAATGCTCTCTTTGGTCCTTGATGATGGATGGAGTCACCATCTAAAATGTTTGATGGATCGACCACATTACACATTGAATCCAAAAACATCAAACAATATGATTAAATGTAGAAGTCTCCAATCACTCAACTTAGATGTCCTTAAGTAGTGGTGACTCAAGCCAAAAATTTAAAACTCACATTACCTAACAAACAATAAAAAACATAGAATTAGAAAAAGAAATGATATAAACCTAGTTCTACATAATCTCCAATATATATGTATTCTTGTTAGACAACTAATCCTTAAGATTAGGTTTAGTTTTGTGTTAGGGTGAGTGGTTATTAGAGTCCAAGAAGACCTAGAAACTAATTCAATGGTTTCTGGTATGTATTTATATGTAAATATTGTACATTATTCATTGAAATCAATTAATATACATGAGTTTGGTTTCTAGTTTGTGTGTCTACAGTGATATCAGAGTAGATAGTTCATCCACCTATTGAAAGAATTGAGCCACTAGTTTTGTGGCATTCTTGAGTGCTCCTCCTTTCTTGGTGGACTAGATTGTTGTCTCACTGTTCGTTTTGAAATAGGGTCTCAAATTCATTGTCAAATTTAGATAAAGATTGCGGGAATGTTGGAAACTGAGTTAAAAGCAGCCAAGGTAAAAGTGATTACCCACCAGTAACTTTTATTGTTGGCACAATTGACAGTGAATAAATAACATAAAATATTAGCAAAGATTTGAAGGTTTTTTTAAAAGTGAATTATTAATTACTTTTAGTGGAATATTTGTTTCCATATTTGGCATTTGAACTTCATCCACATATTACTGGAAAGCACAGAATGCTTTAAGGTTCATGAAAGTGAAAGTAAAAAAATAGTTACAAATTTTTTTGATAAGGATTTGTAAAAAGTAAATGAATATAGAGACATTTTCGAGATTATGAGACCACAAGTAAGTTGAAGACATTTCCTATATGTTTTTATATTACTTCCATAAACAACATCTTTGTGTGGAAGTAGGGAAAGTCAAAAAGTTCAAAGTGAACAGAGAAAGAGGTAGAGCGAGAAAGGTGAAAGTGAACAAAGAAAGATGTAGAGTCGGATAGGTGAAAGTAAATAGGGAAAGAATTAAAGAAATGTGAAAGCTAATAGGAGAAAAGTTAGTGATTATCAAATGAATGGAAACTATATCAAATTGCGATTAAAGAAAATATTTTTGATTTCTTTTATCAATTATATTTAAGATCAAAAAATTGGTTAAAGAAAGGTGAAATGAGAAAGTAAAAGTAAAAGTGGTTAATTCTGAAATATTAACTTCGAGTTAAAAGTGGTGGAAATATTCCAAGTTTGTTTTTATTTTGATTTGAAATAAGTTTTAAAAGCTGAAGAGAGTTGAAGGAAAAATAAATAGGGAAACAATGAGATTTGAACTTAGTTCTCTATTGGATTATTTTAGGAGCCCTCCATCAAATTGCTAAGCCAATTTTTATTTAAAACAAAAAGAGAAAGGGATTTATATTTTCTTTTAGAGGACTACTTCACATATTTGAAAAGGATTTGTTTGAAGAATTTTTTTGGCTGCAAAACAATTATTAATTCAATAGTTTCAATAGTTGGAGTTGTCCTTAGTGGAAAGGAGAATTATCAAGAGTGGTTTGAGTGTTTATAAAGTTAGATTATTTGGGATGCATTAATACACAATGAAATTGAACTTGTAAATAAGGTAGTGTGGTTAGCAAAGCTCATAGCATTACATGGTGTGTTAAAGGACACAAGTTCAAATCCTTGTGCTTGGTAATTTTTACAAAACAAAAAGGGAAGTTAATTTTTGAGGTTGTGATACTCAATACAATGGTTGGGCACAAAGAAGAAGGCATTTTGTTTGTAGCATTCTGATAATTTTTTTAATGAAATTATGTTGTAAATAGGTGCATTTTCGGTTGAACCTGAAACCTAGTTAAATCATTGTAAATTCATTTGTATTGGGTGCATTTTCAGTGGTATTAGACACTTTTTTGAAATTTGATTGCAAGTATTTTCTTATACGAAGCTGGAGAAAATGACAAGAGTCAGTGATTTTTTAGTATTGTTAAGTAGTCCAATGTCCTCTATTGTTCATAGGAGTGTCCAAATCAATAAGGACATGATTTTTGACATTCAAACATGTTTGCGAAATGTGCAAGGGAAGATCGCGCTTTTGCAACTCGAATCTCAATTCCACTGAGATGAAATAAATGAATTATAGAATAAGAATTTTGAACTTGTTCTTGTTAACAGTGTTATCACTTAGAAATGTAGACATTTGTATATAACCCTTTGCCCCAAAGTCCAATGCCTGAAATTAGTGTTAAATTATTTTTAGTCTATGTTTCTTACTTAGGGTTGAAGCTTTAAAGATGTTTGATCTAAAGTGTATTCTAATCCTATCGGTCATCCTCCACCATCATGTTTCCATAAGACATGTCTTGTCTAATCCATGTCACCGATCCTTTCCGCAATTTTGCAGCGCGGTCTCTTATTGGTCTGTTCCGCTGCATAATCATTGTTCAACCATTTTGCAGCATCACCATCAAGCCATTTCGCAGCGCATTATGACAATTCAAAATTAAACGCGCTGCGAAATCAAAGATTCGTGCGTTTTGCAGCGAATATTTCCAAAAAGGTCAAGTCCGTTAATGAATCACCATTCCCGTCCTCTCATGTCAGTTTTTCGTACCTCCCAAATGCTCATTAACCATCACTCCACTAATCAATTTGCAGACATGCACATCAGTATCAATCCAAACGAGTTTTACTATGCATAGATATTTATGATGTTTGTGAATGTGCATAAGTGACCAGCCCGTGTGATGATTAAATGAGAGTTTACTAGTGAAGCGGTTTTCAAGAGAGCCTATTTCAAGCGAGGCGGAGCCAAAAGGAAGAAAGGATCGAATTACTGTTCCAGTTGAAGTTGTTGTTCACTGTCTGCGCGAAAGTTTCAAAGGCGAGATGGAGAAGAGAGGACACCAGTCCGGAAAATGCCAGAGAACAGAGCCTGAAGGTTTGGACTTAACATTGAGAGATGAGGGTGTGAAGAAAGCCTTCCAGGATGCCGACTGTTGGAATTTCTACCAGAAACTGCAGGGTGGCCATGCTCAGGTAACAAAGGATTTTTCTTTAAACTTCACCGGTTTGAATTCTAAAATAGCCATGTTAGAAGCTAAAGTATCTCTAGAGGAAATAGCTGCAGTAACTGAGATCCCGAGAGGGGGACAAGAATGGCTTAAGAATTTCAAGTTTGATATGAGTCCATGTAAAGAATTCCTGAAAGAGGCGTATATGAATGAGGACCTGACAAAGGCTGTGCCTAGAAACTATATTAAGGAGCATTATGCCCTGCTTCTCACCTGTATTCAGAAGTACCTAACTTGTGAGGGAAGATATAATAAAGTTTACTCCTACAATTTTAAGTTGCTGTTGCATTTTACTGGTTAAGCATCCATTGACATCCCCTTCTACTTGTTTCGAAGTCTAAGCAAAATGTGTGACAAAGTGCAATTAAGAAAGGATGACTGTGAAACATCTCTGTTTCACCATGGTCTAGTCAAGTTGTTAGTTTTGAATGGTCTTCAAAAAATAGGCAGGGATTGGGACTCGTTCATTTTCATGGTGGGTTTTCAAATTAAAACAGGTCTGACTCCACGGCCTGTTAAAGAAAAAGAGCGGTCAGTTGAAGAATTAGTTGAAGAGCCCATAATTGCTGAGCTTCAGAAGGAAGCTAAGGAGAGAAGGAAGGTAAAATCAGAGTTGAGAAAGTCAGTCAAGCCACTAGTTATTAAAGAACAGCCTCAGCCAAACGAAGATGAAGCCAAGTGTCAAAGTTGCAAGGAAGAATCGATTTATGATGAAGATAGAGTTAGAGTTATAACCAAAATAGAACTCTTTAGAACTTCTGTTAGTAGTTAATGTATTAAATAAGTTTGTTAAAAACAAATAGGTGTCATTAGTAGCAGTGATCAAGCTCCCCTCATGCTGGAGGAGGAAGCTCCAAGTAGTTAGACTCTTGTTTCTATATATAGCTGAATCTTCTATGTAATCAGGTTTGGACATTTTTAGAAACAGAGTATTGCTTTGGCTTGTGTAAAAACTCAGTTTGATAATATAATTTGTTGTTTATCTTCTCAGGATTCTTACAGTGTTTCAAATGCTCAAGATATGTGGTTTTGTCTTATCTTTAATGTTTTTACAATTGTATAAATACACAATCACTCAGAATTCACTTATGCTGCTGTGACTTCCTGTGTGTATTTGTAAACTGAGGTTTCTATGATATGATATTTTGAGTATTTAAACATTGCTGCCTTGACTTCTATGCATGAGCAGTGTTATATTTTATTGAATATGATCAACTCCATAAGCCCAATGGAAGTATTTGTAATGTCTGTCCAGCCAGCCTATTTATTTAATTTACTTGTCTAGAGTTAGCCCTCTTATCAACAAACAAAATCAATAATTTTTTTAGAGAGAGCCCTCTCGGGCTAGGGAGGCTAATCCTTAGTCCAAAGATTGGTCTGAAACAGTTACACAGAGTCTATCTGATTAGCAGCCCCTTCAGAGATTGATTTTGTGATAACAAACAACAATCATTTGTTTGAATGCAATCATTTCAACAGGAAATTTGGATTTAGATAAAAGTATTGATGTGAAAATTTTTATAACATCTCAGGAAGAGGTTATTCATAATAAACATAGAAATGGACTGGGATATAAGGACTTGGATGTATATTTTCATATTCTTGATTTTTCTAAATGTATAAAATTTTGTAGTGTTGGATTTCTAGATGGTGTCGTTCCAAAGTAAATTGATCGATGTCAATAGTGTAATATAGTTGGAAATTTGAAAGATCAATGTTTTGATATTCACCTGTGAGAGCATTGTGAAAAGTGAAATTGCCATTCAAACAAACGTTCTAGAAATAAGACTACTGCAACAGAGAAACTAAATTTCGGATGGATTTCTTCTTGGGATTGGTCGAAAACAACTAAGAAGATTTACAGACCATACTGCAGTATATGTTCGAGAGCGTTGACCAACCTTGTAGTGATGAAGAATACTTCTAACCTCATATCTGATAAGGGGGGAATTGTTGATGGTATGCTACAGGTTCGAAGATTTGTCAAGCGAGCTTGAGACAAAGATCATAATTTTGCTGCTATAGTCTAGCACCTGAGTTCAGATTCAGAGTTGTAGACATAGCTTTTTGTTTATGCTATATGAGAATGAGCATAATTGCATTCTTTTGGAATGTTGTTTTGATTGATATGAGAACTGCTATGAAGGTTTCAGACATGGGTATCGTTTGTGGTTTTTTCTTAAAAGCCACCATCTTTGGTTTGTGATTATCCTTAAAAATTCAATTTTTAGAGACATTCGACTCTTGATTGAGATGCATTTTTTCATTTTGAGCCCTCATTAGTGGACTTTGATACATCCCTGCAGATTAAGGGAGCAATGTTAGACAACTAATCTTTGAGATTAGGTTTGTGTTAGGGTGAGTGGCTATTAGAGTCCAAGAAGACCCGAAAATTGATTCAATTGTTTCTTGTATCTATTTATATGTACACTTTGTACATCATTCATTGAAATCAATTAATATAAACTTAAGTTTGGTTTCTAGTTGGTGAGTCTATAATTTTGAGTTAAAATATTTAAATATTAATATTTCAGTTATTTTTTATTTGAATATTAATAAAAACTATAATTTAAATCTCTAAATTTTGGTTTTATTTAGTGTATTTTCAAGATAAGTTTATTAAAAACTTAATAAAGATTTATTAAAACCACAAATTTGAATTGAATAATATGCTTCTTCTATATGGATTTTTCTCACTTTAATTTAATAATTTAATTTAAAAAATCAATAATTTAATATTTAAAATGAAATTTTAAAATGTCTATAGGGTTGTGGATATACGGTGATTGAGTGATTTGTTGAGGCACTCTTTGATATGAATTCATTGTTCAATTTCCCACACCGTTGAAATAATATATTGGACATGATAATAATCTAGTCCCATCGAAGCTTTTAAAAAAATTTGAAATTTTAAAATAAGAAAAAAATATATAATTTCAACATCATAAAAATCCTTTATAATTAAAAATTCTTTTATACAAACTCCACATCTCACATTTCCAATTAGCACAAATTCCCACCTAGTGAAATCAATTTTCAAGGATACACGATCGAAGAGACAATGGTTACCTAGTCAAATCAATTTTTAATGATACACAATCGAAGAGATAGTAGTGGCCCGTGACATTAGATTATCATGAACATAGAAATTTGATGGCGAGGGTGCAGACGTTAGGGATAATCTTCCCAATTTGGCGGAAATCTCCTGAATATCAGTCTCGATTGTCCTTGAAGCGTCTTCAGGCATATCAATAATTAAACTGATAACTTCATTACCTCAATTGTTTAAGGTATCCAACACATCAACGCCATTGCTTTTAATGGCTTTTCTCATAGTCTATACATCTTATGCCATTAGTAGATGATATACACGGACTTGCATACATCTAGAACGCAGAGATGCCTTCCTTCATCATCTTGCCTAATCCCAACTTCGGCACCTTAGAAATATTTCTTTGAGTGAATTATAATTAACGATTATAGTGATCTCATGCTTTGAATCTCATATATCCTGAGGAATTAGTAAGCGGGCCTTGGAAATATTTCCTCCAATGAATTGCAATCACTGTTTACAATGAGCTTATGCTCTGAATCTCATGAATCTTGAATAATTAGTAGCTGAGCCTGATAGTAACTTTGGCACCTTGACAATCATTCCTCTAGTGAATTTCGAGCACAGCTTACAGTAATCTCATGCGATGAGTCTCATAAATCTTCGTGAATCCCCATCTCAATCTCAGAACGGCCTTGTGATATTCAACGTGGAAATACGTATTATATAATCCTACGCATGCACTTATGCATACATTAAGGTTTGGATCCCAATACACCCTGTGGATTGATGACAATGAAATGACAGAATTCCATTACAATGTTCATAGAAGTCTATTCTCATCCTCTTCATAAAAGTATAAAACGTTAACTTTTGTCTGGATTGCTCTCAAGCTCCTTTCTTAGTTGCTGAGAGTTATGGACACCACACATTTACCAGACAGTAATTCCAAAAGGATTACTTATAATATAACCCACTTTATATTTTTTCTTTCCTTATTGCAGAGCTCCAAGACTCAACATGTGATGACCACTTGAAACCGGCGCCCCTTAAGCTGGCCTTGTAATGTTCAGCTCCTATCCATCTGAGATCTCACATAAAAAATGTAATGGCTTTCTATGATGCAGTGTTGAGGACCCGTATTGATAAGGCCTCACACCCAACTGCTGTTCCCTTAAGAGAATGTAGTAATCACTCTCCGCAAACAGAGTATTCCTCTGACTGTAATAAAATGAGATTAAAGTGGCGGCAGCAATATGTTTTCACAATAAAAAGAAACGAACCAAAATGAATCAGAATGCTCCAATAAACAGTAAGCATCAAGCATAGAATAGGAAGGTAATTCAAATCTTTCAACACACAGTATAATAGACTATATAAGCATTTTATGAGACAACCATTGAACTAGAAATGCCAGAGAAATTTTCATAATAATACTTCTGGCACCTCCTTCTCCCTTTTTTGAGCTTGGTGGCCACTTTATTTTTTTTCTAATGGATAGGTCTTCTTAGACCTTACCTATTACAAAAGCAGGCTTTTTACATAACGATTTAAGGTGTAAAAGCTTTATTACCACTTATCTATCTGTGAAAAAGATATCATGTTTTGTTCTCCACTCTTATCCTATTTTAACTGAAAAATGTAGCATGTTTTATTCTCTACTCTTATCCTAATTTTTAACTAAGAAAAACATAGAAATTGCTGGCTAAAGCACCCCACTCCCTTGCCTGTAGATTTTTATTTTATTTTTGGAATAAGTTGGAAGACATTTTCCCTCTGAGTCACATGCTCTTGCATCAGACTCCCAAGGTAGAAAATGATCATGATCTCCTCATCATGCTTTTTAAATATTTGTCCACGTGGATCCCACATTTTCTTTTGTAACTCATCATCAATTTCTGTTGTCGCATGTTTCTTTTCTCCCGGTCTCCATATCTTATGTTGTCTTGCTCCACTAGCTGCACTTTCACAATCTGTCCCTGTTTTCATTTTTCTGCTGCTTCTGGTGCTTCTCTTCCTTGCTAATGTATTCCTCTGAGACACTTTCAACATGATTCTTCTGATTAATTGCAAGTTCCTTCTCCAATAAATCTTCAAACTCCTGATTTCTTGTTGCGTGCTGAGCTAAGACAGCTTGCGTAGTTCTTACTCGTTCAATTTTTACCTTCACTTGCTGACTTCTTGCTTCTATACTTGTTTCCATTCCTACCTTCTCATTTCTTACTGCCACCCAATTATCCATGACCTCTTGTCTTCTACAACATAAATCTTCGTCCTTGCCTTCTCCTATCAGCAACTTACTCGATTGGTACTTTGTGTACTCCTTTTTGCTATCTTCATCTCTATGCATCTGCAACTTCCAATTCTGAAATTGAGATTCTTTCTGCACTGAATTCTGATCATTCAGCATCCTTTCTAGCAACATAAGGTCCTCATCCCATGGATTAGAAATTTCGCCAGAATTCTCATCTTTCTCTTTCATTTGACCGCTCAACTGAGTCAAATGTTCCTCAACACCTGCGATAATACCTACATTCACAAAACACTTGTTAAAACAAAAATCATAAGGCATCAGTGCCGTACTTCCCTCTGCCAGCATTTCAGTATGTTGTTCTAAATTCTCCATCTCAATCAGCACATCAGCATGCTGATTCTCTCTGCCCAAAGAATTCTCTAAAGAATTCTCAAGACTATCAACTAGTCTTCCTCTCATACCATCTGTTTCTATGATGTCTTTTTCCTCTTGTCCACTGCACTGAACCCTTTCTTTTGCAATCTCCCTGTCATACTCTAGATTCTCCAACAAGTATTCCAACAATGCAATTTCTTTGTGGCATTGTTGAAGCTTACCATCATCACTTATAGTCCCTGCATTCACACACAAACTTTCAGTTTGAAAATCACAAAGTTCAACAGTCTCAACTGTTGCTTCACTTATCTGTGCTACAGACTGATCCACTTCTTCTGCATCCATAAGAACTTCCTCTTGTGCTATAACAGTTTCACAAGATTGCATATCCTCCTCAGTAAAACATGTAATCACATCACAATTGTCAGCTACAAAAATACACGATTTTACATTATCCAACTGATGTGGATTTACCCAATAACTTAAGAAATCATCAATGATCTTCTCCTCTGTTTCACCAATGGAAACCTCCTCTTCCAACTCAGCTGCTCTGAGTTCTTCCCGCGTCAACTGTACGTCTATCATCTGCTTCAAGTATTCCTTTCCTCGAAGTAACAGAATTTTTGGATCAGTCTTCTGTCCCGGTACATCTTCTTCTTGGATAGGCAGAAACGTATGATTGACACCATCCTTTCCAAACTTGTAGGTGTTTCTCTTCCCGTCATGTATGGCTCCTCTGTCATATTGCCAAGGTATTCCAAGCAATATGTGACACACGTCCATAGGCATCACATCACAAACAATTTTATCTTTGTACTTGCCCACTTGAAATTCCACTTCACACTGTTCATTTACCAGAAGTTGATGTCCCTTTTACAACCATGACACTTTATAAGGTGTTGGATGCTTCATTGTCTTCAGCTTCAATTTCTCCACTACTTCTGTAGAAACCAAATTATCAGTGCTACCACTATCAATGATCATCTCGCAACATTTCCCTTGGACTTTGCACACTGTCTTGAATAAAGTCTTCCTTTGTGCCGATTCAGCCATCTCCTTTGCTGGCTTAAGAAGAACTTTATTAAATACGAGAGATTCTCCTTTTTCTGGTGTATTTTCTTCTTCTGGTACTGTTGCCACTGGTGCCTCTTCTTCAACTGGAGCAACAATTGCATTCCTCTGCTTTATTTTTGCATTCTCTGGGCACTCAAAAGCTCTATGTCCCAGCTTATTACATCTGTAACATCTTATTTCTCTGCCTCCTCTTCCTCTAGAAAAACTCCCTCTGCCTCTTGCATCACCTCCTGTGGGTGCATTCTGGGTTGAGCTACTGCTAGCTCCTTCCTTAGGTGGTGTAGATCTTCCACTACCACCTTGACTTCCTCTCCCTCTGAAAGTCCCTCTCTCTCTGGCAGACTGCTTCCTCATGAGTTTTTCCTCAGCTTTCAGCACTATATGATAAGCTTCCTCTACTGTTTTTGGAGACAACAAACTTATCTCATCCTGAATGTCCATCGTGAGGCCATTCATATATCTAGCCACCTTCTCATCTGTATCTTGGGCTTCTCCAGCTCTTATGCTCACCTTATAAAACTCTTATGTATATTCTTTCACTGTTAAAGCTCTCTGTCTAAGATATTGCATTTGTCTAAACAATGTTTGTTGATAATTACTGGGCAAAAACTTACCTTTTAACTTTGCTACTATTCGGCTCCAATTCTTGATTGTCTTCTTAGCAAGTCTCCTCCTTTCTGCCTACACACCATCCCACCACAGCGTTGCATGGCCTTTTAATTTGGTGACAACAAACTTTCTTCTCATCTTTCGTTTCTTCATAATCGAAGAATTTCTCCATGCTATTAATCTAGTCGATCAATTCTTCTAGATTCAGTCCTCCTTGGTATACCGGTACTAATTGGTTCCATGGCCTCGTTGTGGATTTCAACACTAACTAAAAGAACCTCATCTCAAGAGTAACATGTACAGCTTCCTCCTCTGTCGCTTCAATTTTGGGTTCACTCACATCTCCATCATCTATGTTTGTGTCTGAAGTTAACGCATCCAATCTAGCTCGCAGCTCTTCTACGGTTTCCATTATTTCAGCATTTACAACAGGCCGTCGTCTTCCACCATGTCCTCGTCCTCTTCCAACTCTAAAAGCCATCCCTCTCCTGCTCCTGAGATTCAATTCAATGTTAGTTGATGGCTCTAATACCACTAATGATGGCTCTGGTGCAGAGGTTAGGGATAATCTTCCCAATTTGGCGGCAATCTCCTCAATATCAGTCTCGATTGTCCTTGAAGCATCTTTAGGCATATCAGTCATTAAACTGATAACTTCATTGCCTCAATTGTTTAAGGTATCAAACACATCAACGCCATTACTTTTAACGACTTTGCTCATAGTTTGTGCATCTTATGCCTTAAGTAGATCATATACACAGACTTGTATACATCTAGAACGCAGACATGCCTTCCTTCATCATCTTGCCTAATCCCAACTTCGGCACCTTAGAAATCTTTCTTTGAGTGAATTGTAATTGACGATTATAGTGATCTCATGCTTTGAATCTCATATATCCTGAGGAATTAGTAAGCGGGCCTTGGAAATCTTTCCTCCAATGAATTGCAATCATTGTTTACAATGAGCTTATGCTCTAAATCTCATGAATCTTGAAGAATTAGCAGCTGAGCCTGATAGTAACTTGGGCACCTTGACAATCATTCCTCCAATGAATTGCGAGCACAGCTTACAGTAATCTCATGCGATGAGTCTCATAAATCTTCGTGAATCCCCAACTCAATCTCAAAACGGCCTTTTGATATTCAACGTGGAAATATGTATTATATAATCCTACACATGCACTTATGCATACATTAAGGTTTGGATCACGATACACCCTGTGGCTTGATGACAATGAAATCACAGAATTCCATTAAAATGTTCATAGAAGTCTATTGCCATCCTCTTCATAAAAGTATAAAACGTTAACTTTTGTCTGGATTGCTCTCAAGCTCCTTTCTCAGTTGCTGAGAGTTATGGATGCCACACATTTACTGGACAATAATTCCAAAAGGATTACTTATAATATAACCTGCTTTATATTGTTTCTTTCCTTATCGCGGAGCTCCAAGACTCAACACGCGATGACCACTTGAAACCGGCGCTCCCTTAAGCTGAACTTGTAATGTTGAGCTCTTATCGATGTGAGATCTCACATAACAAATTTAATGGCTTTCTATGATGCAGTGTTGAGGAGCCGTATTGATAAGGCCTCACGCCCAACCGCTGTTCCCTTAAGAGAATGTTGCAATCACTCTGCGGAAACAAAGTATTCCTCTCACTGTAATAAAATGAGATTAAAGTGGCGGCAGCAAGATCTTTTCACAATAAAAAGAAACGAACCAAAACGAATCAGAATGCTCCAATACACACTAAGCATCAAGCGGAGAATAGGAAGGTAATTCAAATCTTTCAACACACAGTATAATAGACTATACAAGCATTTTACGAGACAACCATTGAACTAGAAACGCCGGAGAAATTTTCATAATAATACTTCTGGCACCGCCTTCTCACTTTTTCGAGCTTAGTGGCCACTTTATTTTTTTTTCTAATGGATAGGTCTTCTCAGACCTTACCTATTACAAAAGCATGCTTTTTACATAACGGTTTAAGGGGTAAAATCTTTATTACCACTTACCTATCTGTGAAAAAGATAGCATGTTTTATTCTCCACTCTTATCCTATTTTAACTGAAAAAGATAGCATGTTTTATTCTCTACTCTTATCCTAATTTTTAACTAAAAAAACATAGAAATTGCAGGCTAAAGAAACCACTCCCTTGCATGTAGATTTTTTTCTTGATTTTTGGAATAAGTTGGAAGACTTTTTCCCTCTGAGTCACATGCTCGTGCATCAAAATTCCCTTGTAATGATGAGAAGATAGGAGATGTCTACCAACGCCACATATTCCCTTGGAAGGTACTTTTTTTTCGGAATCCATTATTTTTTTTTCAAAAAATTAAAATGCATGAGTGTTTGAATAATTTTTTTGATGGTGGAAATCGATTAAGCACCATCAAGAACCCCTCCAAACCCAAAATCCTAAAGTTTGACATTGGTAAGCCAAATTTTTGAAAATTTCTAACACATTTTCTGATAACCTTGTGGGAATTTCCATTATTTTATGCGCTAATTTGTAAGTTCTTTAAGGAGAAGATATACTTCAACCATGAGTACATTGGAGTGCGTTACACTAAACATGATATAAAAAAAAACTATAACAATACTCAATCAAGGGTTAAAGGAATGAGCGAGTCCAATGCATGACACTCTTCGTCATGTGAATTACTCAATCAACGAATACATGAATACCTGCCCCAGCAATTTAAGTGCATTACATTGTTCGACAAGTGATAAAGAATCAATAGATTCCATATCGAGGTATTTCGAAACAAATAAAGAGACAATTTTAAAGAAAAATGAAGATAATGATACCTCTAAATTTTGATGGATTAAATTGGGATAGTATTGAAAATTTATTAGTAATATTCACTACAAATGTTGTGAATATTTTCTTTTAAAGAGAACATTATAGACATCAAAAGAACCCAAGGAAATGAAATGATCTCTCTTTTTTCATCTTTACATAGTACATCTTTTTAAAATAATCTAACATGTGGAAAAATCTAATATGGTTATGGCATCCCCACAATAAATTAAAAATACAATTAATGCTTGTGTATTAAGCTATGAATAATTTATTGATCTTGTATAGATTTTTTCAAACTACATGGGATGAGAGTGCATAGTTTTGTCTTTATTTTATACAAAAATTTGCTAATGATTTTGTTTGGAATAAATAAAAATTTACTAAGGTCAACAATAAATTTTATTTTTCTTATTTAATTTAATGCACAAATCTACATAAAATAAGCATTGTCAATATCACAAAAAACTAAAAATGGAATTAGAACAATGAGAGTTGTCATTCTACTCATTCAATTTTCTACATCATCAATTCCTTACTCCTCTAATCAATGCACAATTATTAAGCTTGCTACTTTTATGTATCATTATCTATAACACTCTTGTTTCTAGAAACATTCAGACAAATTTGAGAATGCTATTTAGTTCTCTTTCCCTTTACCTAATAGCAATCCCAAGATCTAGCCTTAATTCTCATTGAAACATTTTGTATGCCTAGGTAGATTTCTTAATTAACTTAATTCTTGTTATCATTAGATATTTACACAATATGAGTCATGTTTTAATATCCACTTTGCTATATATTTTTTTGTATGGATGAAATAGAGTGATTAATCAAAAATATAAATTAGATTAACATGCTTGGTGGCTTTGATGAGAAATTATTTTACCTTTGTTTTTGTATTTACTTGAGAAATCTCTAAATTATAGATATCTAAATCTTTATAAAAAGCCATAGGTGAAATCATGTTAGATTCTTATATTCTTAAAACCATTTAAAGTGAGTAAACCCTTTCCATGACTTTTATAATGTTTTAGTAAGTTTACCCCATTTTAATAAAAATCTTAAGGTCAAAGAAAATTTCTTCTTTCCTAATGAAATTTAGAACACACATGATTTATATGGCCAAAAATAAATGTAACTTGCTCAGAATATAAATTTAATTTGTAATGTTCATTTTTTATATGAATATATAGGAAAAAATCCTTCCTTATATGATTGCATTTTTTATTTTAATATTGCATTTAAAGCTTTATGTTACCATTTAAAACATTGGAGTTCAATATAATAATTTTTATTTTTATTTATATATACATTATAAATATAATAATTATTATTTTTAATAACAATTGATTTTCAGCAGGTTTCTAACTTTTATTTTGTTAAAAATGAAAAGAACAAATTTTATTTATAATAATTTTGATTTATAGATATATATATATATAGACTTGAAGTATAATTACTGTTAAAAATTTTTAATGAGAAGGTTTAAAGAAACTATACTTTCAAATTTGCAATTATAGTTATTTGATAACTTTTTATTAAAAAAAATTGAATAAAAATATACTTCTCAATTTGAAATAAAGAAGAAGCTTTGTATGAATTATAAGTTTTTCCTTAAAAGGCGAGGTCCACCATGAGATTGGGTAGCCATTTCTGGGCCGCCATCTCGAGAGACAGAAGTAATAGCACAATAATCATGAGCGCAATTAACGCAATAGAATGGGCACATTACCGTTGTTCAGACAACATATTAACTTCAATAATTAACCTTTCTATGTATCATCTTTTTATTATTTCAAAGTAACTTTTTAAGAATTAACTTTGGAGTAGCCTATATTTTTCACTTTTGCCATGAGCTGACAACTCCTCTGTGGCTACACACACCCCAGGTCTTCTGCACTGTCAGACAATCTAAAAGGCCAGTCGATTTCCTTCATTTGAATCGAGTCCTTTTATGTTGGACTGTTATTAAAATATTGAAGAATTTTGCGTCCGTTATTTGATATTAAAATGCCAACAACAGGTTTAAAATATACGAACTTATAAACTCTATTAGATTTTTTTTAGATGTGAGGAAAAGGAGGAATTCTTTTATTAAACTTTGGGAAATGTAAATGAAAATTTAAAAAAAAAAAAATAAATTGAGATGATAGTGTAAAATATTTATAGCATATTATTTATTATATTTATTTATTAAGAGTTTGGAATTTTTGATATAAGAAAACATGTTAATTGTTTGACAGATTTAGGCATTTTCTATGATTGGAAGCCCCTTATAAAATGCCAATTAATAATTCTATGTTGCATGGTTTTCTTTGAATAATAGTGATGAGTCACTGTGCATTTGAGAATATGA
Organism: Pinus taeda; assembly: GCA_000404065.3. NCBI lineage: Eukaryota > Viridiplantae > Streptophyta > Pinopsida > Pinales > Pinaceae > Pinus > Pinus taeda. The sequence goes on from APFE030503934.1 coordinate 911,400, forward strand.
ACCAATAATAGTTGTCTTCTTTTTACTTGACAAACTTTGGGTTTTCTCCTAGGTTGGGTGGTTATGGCACTGGATATTTTTTGTATCTTAATTCAATGTTTTTTCTTTTTTTGGTCATATTATGAGTGAGAAAGACTAACCTCTTTTGTTTTGATAATAAAAAAGTTGTTTTTTCTATTCAAAAAAACCAAAAAACAAAATTTTGGAAACCTATTTTGGCAATAATATGTTATTTTTTACCTTAATCTTTTCAAAACTAAATTGCATTCACTTCAAGATTTAGAAAAGTACACCACTTTTTGCTTTTCATATAAGAATAGTTATAAATATAATTTGCAGAAGTTATAAATTAGTAAAAGTAAATATTAAAAATCATATAAATGGCCATTTGAAAATAAAACCGTCATAAAAAAATTTCATGATGGGTAAAGTTGCCCGTCAAATTTATCCCCTGCTTGCAAGCAATAGAGTGGCTTTTCTACGACATACCATTCTTCCAATCCCGTGGTACTTCCAAATCCTCCCAAACATATTTCATCGAAGAATCGTGGAAGTGCAAGTTGTCTCGACTATTGGAAATAGATTTCATTCCAACAGTAATATTTGTGGCATGTTGCGGCAATAAGGGAGATCATAAGTTGAATCTGCATTCACCTACAAGGTTAAGGTTCACAATAATAGTCATGAATAAAACAATAGCCATGAATATTAGTGAGGAATATTTCCCATTCTTTTTTCTTGTCATGAAGACTATGCCTAGACTAAACATTATTTTTCCATCTTAAAATGCAACTGTTCTTGTCATGTGAAATTCTCATCAATCACAGACCTGCGAGCATGCAACTCACTCAATAACCCTTTCACGCATCATATATTTGCGCTTTTGCACCAAGATGAATTGAAATACATTTCCCTTCTCAACCTGCCTCTTTGCATTTATCTTGTCAATAATGGCTACTTTGATCATTGCATCTCTAAACGGCAGTCCCCTAAAACAATATAATGTTGTTATAAATAACCGTTGAGCCTATGTTAAGAATATCTTGGCCAGTCAACTCTATTATCTCTCAAAATGAGATGCTTGAATTAATAATTAAAAACTCACTGGTTGGCTCTACCAAGGAGAGTGGCTTCGTAGAACGCTCTACATTTTTAATATACTTCAAACATTATATAGCATACATAGCAATAGGGAAGTTAGAACCATACCCTAAGAAATAGAAACCAACTCCATCCCTAAGGTCTAGTGAACCAACTCACACTATTATAAGATCTTCATTATCGTCAACACTCCCCCTTAGTGGAGAAGGGTTTCACAAATATGCCCAGCATCTCCCTAAATATTTCAAACTTAATTTCTCCAAGAGGCTTAGTGAAAATGTCTGCAATATTATTACACTTTTTACAATATACAAGATGGATTTCTTTTGATTGAACTTTCTCCGTGACAAAGTGGAATTTTGTATCAATGTGTTTAGTGTTCTTTTGAAACACAGGATTATTAGCAAGTTTGGTTGAACTCTGGTTGTCGCATCTAATTGTTGTTGCATCCGTCTTCTTCCCCAACATCCGGAAGAGGTCTCCACAACCAAATTGCCTCACATGTTGCTACACACATAGCTTGATACTCTGCTTCCAATCAAGACAAGGAAACTGTGTTATGTTTCTTACTTCTCCTTGTAATCACTCGAGATCCAATGTTGAATGCATAGCCTGTTATGTATATGTGGTCCTCTACATTTCTCGCCGAGTTGGAATCTGTAAATCTTGTCAATATAACATTAGAAGAATCAGTATAAATAATACCATAGTCTATAGTTCCTTGTAGATACCTTAAAACACTTTTTGTTGCATTCCAATGACTCTCAAGTGGTTCAGACATATATTGACTTAGCACACTAACTGCATAAGCCAAATCTAGTCTAGTAGTGGTCAGATAGATTAGGCTCCCAACTAGTTGTTTATAAAGTGTCGCATTTGCCTCTTGAGAGCCATCCTCACTCTGAAGTTTAATGTTCTGTTGTACTGGTACTGCTACAGTCTTACACCGATCCATCCTGAATCTTTCGAGTAGACCTCTGACATACTTAGCGTCGGACATAAAAGTTTGTCTTGAATCTCTCCAAATCTTGAGAACCAAATAGTATCTTAATTCACCAAGGTCTTTCATTTCGAACACCTGTGACATTTGTCGCTTGATTTCTTCGATTAGAGCAATAACATCACCTATAATAATTAAATCATCTACATACAAAGAAATCCACTCTATGTATCCCTTTTCATCTTTCATGTTATACAAATTAGGGTCCTTTTTACTTCTGTTGTAACCAAGTTTTAGAAAAAATTAATCAATCTTTTCATACGAGGACCTAGGTGCTTGTTTTAGTACATATAGGGCTTTCTTTAATCTACAAACTAAATGTTCTTTCCCTTTCTAGACAAACCCCTCAGGTTGCTCTAGATAAACCTCCTCTTTCAATTCCCCATTTAAAAATGAAGATTTTACATCTAGTTGGTGAATCATCCAATGTTTCTTAGTGGCTAAAGCAATCAACATTCTGATAGTATTTAGTTTAGCTACAGAGGCAAAGGTTTATTCATAGTCAATGCCTTCTTTTTGTGAATACCCCATTGCTACCAATCTAGATTTTAATTTATCTATGGTTCCATATGCGTTCATATTGGGTTTATACAACCATTTATAGCCTATGGTTTATTTCCATTTAGGAAGTTCAACCAGCTCCCAAGTGTTTTTTTTTATTCTAGATTCATGTTCATGTTCCATAGTTGCTTTCCATTCACTACATTCACTTGCTTCCTTATAACTAGAAGGTTCAACAATATTCACCATACTAGTTATAAAAGCATTTTCCCTATATCATGTTGGAAAATAAGCTTTCCTACCTGATCTCCTGAGTGGTGGGGTAGCTTCAAAACTTGTCTAATTATCATTTTCTGGACTTGGCTTGACAAATACATCATCTTCTTTCCCTTCCTGTTGCTACTGTTGCTACTACATCTCCTGCTGCTCATTGTTGTCACCTGCTTCATCACTTCCTTCTTCCACCAATAAGGGCATGTGCCATTCTTCCTTATCAGTCTCATAGCTTCCATCATTAACCTACTCATGAAACACTACATATTTGCTCACAAACACTTTATGAGTAGAGGGATTAAAGAATTTGTAAGCCTTAAATTCTATACAATAGCCAACAAAAATACATTTGATGGACTTTGAGTCATGTTTCTTTCTATCTTCCTTTGGGATATGAGCAAAGGCTTTGCTACCAAAAACTCTCAAATTCTTAACTGCAAGCTTAAAACCAAATAAAGCTTTGAAAGGAGTTCTAAAATCTAAACTTCTTGTTGGACTCCTATTCTTTAGATATACTGCAGTATTAATCACTTCAACCAAAAATCAGTTAGAAAGATTCTTACCTTTCAAAATACTATGAGCACACTCCACAAGGGTTCTATTCTTCTTCTCTGCAACCCCATTTTGTTGAGGAGTGTGGGGTACTGTAAACTGTTGCTTTATCCCATTGTCTTTGCAGTATTTGAGTACAGAGGATTTCTTGTACTCTCCCCCTTGATCCGAGTGGAGAATCCTGATGCATTTACTTGTCTATTTTTCATCCATACTTCTAAATTCGTTGAGGTATTCAAAAGTGTTGCTCTTCTTACTGAGGAAATACACCCAAGTAAATCTAGTACAGTCATCAATACATAATAAAAAATAGTATGCACTGCCTAATGATTTTGTTTGCATAGGGCCACATAGATCTGTGTGTAGCAACTCGAGTATATCTCTCTTCTTTCTATTAGGATTCACATGAAATTCATTTTTGTGAAACTTTCCCAGTGCACATGCATCACAATAAATATGAGTAGATTTTAAAACAGGAAGACCTTCGACGATACCTTCTTTTTGTAAAAGCAACAAACCATTGAAGTTAATATGGCCAAACCTATGGTGCCATAAGTCCACTTTGGTCATGACAGATGATGCCAATGCCTAATGTGGTGCGCTTTTGACATTTCACTTTTACAATCCTCCCACACGAATACCTGATGCAATAGGCTTCATAGAATCCAACAAGTCTTTAATAACACAATATGATTTATAAAACTCTACCTTGAGATTGTGATCAATCATAGTAGAAACAAAGATCAGTTTCCTTTTGATCTCGGGTACATACATAACATTATGGATATGTCTAATATTTCCATCAGGCAAAGCAACAATAATATTACCATGACCTTTGATTTGGTACCCTCTTTGATCTCTAAGATAAATGGTTGATCCACTGCTGGTCTCTTGGAAGTCTTCAAACCACTACCTGTTCCCTATCATGTGGATGGATGCGCCTGAGTCAACAAACTAGGTATCTATTTCATCCTCCATAGCTAAAAGTGTAGAGTAAGATATGAATAGTCTGATGTTCTGACTTTGTTCCTTATTAGAAAAATGACTTGCATGCTGCTTATGTCTTTTCCGACCTTCATCAAACTTATTTTTCATACAATATTTGGCTATATGGTTGGTTCTACCACAATAATAACATTTGGTGACAAAGTCATTGTAGGTTTTAACCCTATACAGAAATTACCTGCATATGAATTCTAAAACACGGAAAATAAACAATGCAAGAGCATAACATATAAAAACACATATACACAGAGATTTTCCTCTGGATCCCAAAATCGGGACTACGAGCTTGATTTTTAATTATATTCCCTTCAATGTTACAATACATATTTATACATGTCGAAGCATCCAATATCATGGACCGAAAACCATCGTGTCCAAAACCATGTGCAAAAATCATGCACAAAACCATAGGTAGGTCCGCCCAACCTAACATAGGGTCCAAAACAAAAATTTTCTGAGGCGCTACCCCGGACCCCATAGAGTGGGGTTACCTGCATCCCTCAAACCCCCTATGACTCCCCCCACTATGCAATCAGTGCAACGAAGCAGGGGTTTTTCCCCCCTTCTAAACCCCCTGGTTAACTAGGTGGGCTAGTCATGGAAAGAATATAACATAACCCAACATTCTTACACTTGTTGTTTTCTTTCCACATGGGGCCACAAGAGAGCTTAGTCATTTATCCAGCTTTGCAATGTCCATTGTTTCTCTATAAGAAGAGAACTTCTCAGAGCTCACAGATTTTGTCAATGCATTTACAGTATTCTTCAAAGTGTCCACCTTTACCAGCAACACCTTTTTGTCTGCTATCATATCCCTCACAAAGTGATATTGAACATTAATGTGCTTTGTCTTTGAATGATATGCAGGGTTCTTTGCCAAGAAAATTGCACTTTAGCTGTCATAGTCTATCCTTATAGCTCCCTGTACTAACCCCATATTTGAGCACAATCTCTACAACCAAATTGCTTCCTTGCTTGCATGAGTGATTGCCATGTATTCTGCCTCTGTAATTGATAGTGCCACGATAGATGGTTTCTTACTCATCCAACTGACTGCACCTCCAAAACACATACCCTCTTGTGGATCTTCTTTGATCTAGATCTCCAACCCAGTATACATCAAGAAAGCCATGAATATCCAACACTCTGTCTAATCCTGGTCTTCCTTGGTAGCACAAACCATAATCACTAGTGCCACACAAATAATCGAAAACCCGTTTCACCGTTGTCCAGTGCTCCTTCCCTCGTTTTGACATAAACCTGCTCAATACTCCCACTTCATGTGCAATGTCTAGTCTAGTATAGACCATCGCATACATCTGGCTACTGACTGCACTTGCATATGGAAAACAGGACATGTCCTCTTCCTCTTCTTGTGTCTTGGGACACTGTTCAAGATATAACTTTACACCTAGAGAAATAGGAACCTTCATCGGTTTACTATCCTACATATTAAACCTCTATAATATTGTCTCGACATACTTCTTGCGTTTAACCAAAGCTTCCTCTTTTCCCGATCTCTTTTAATTTCCATGCCCAAAATATAATTTGCAGCACCAATATCTTTCGTGTCGAATTTGGAGGACAATTGGGTCTTGAAATCGTGGATAATTTCTTTGTCATTTCCAACCAACAACATATCATCCACATACAAGACTAGATAAATAACACAGTCACCAATTAATTTGAAATACACATAGTGATCTGTTTTGCTTCTGGTGAAGCCAAGTCCCTGAATAAATTTATCAATTTTTGATACCACATCCTTGGTGACCGTTTTAACCCATACAGAGACTTCTTTAACTTGCATACCAGTTCTTTCTTACCCTTCACTGCAAAGCTTTCAGGTTGCTTCATGTAGATCTCCTTTTCCAGATCCCCATGAAGAAATGTTGTCTTCACATCCATCTATTCTACCTCAAAATCAAAAGGAGCAGCAGCAAATAAAAGTAATCTAATAGAAGCTATCAAGTTGGCAACACGAGAAAAAATATCACCAAAATAAATTCCCCGCACCTGGGAATAGCCTTTTGCTACCAATTGAGCTTTGTATTTCTCCACCTTTCCTTCTTCATTTGTCTTCTTCTTGAACACCCATTTGCTGCCAATGGGTTTCCTTCCTGTCAGCAACTCCACTAGATCCCAAGCCTCATTTTTGTGCAAAGATGTCATTTCATCAACCATGGCCTCTTTCCACAGCGTTGGGATCATCATCAGTAATAAATAAAGAAAAATTTGAACACAAAGCAGAAGGACTATACCTTTCTGGATGCCTTCCTTTTCGAACTGATCTTCTCACACCCAGAGTTTGTGGCTCTTCATCTTCTGATTCCTCCTTTGTTGTAGAGTCTGATTCTTCCTCCTTTAGCTCAAACTCTATCTTCTTAGGTTCCTTTGGTTGGAATTCATGTTTAATAACATCTTTCACCTCTCTGAACACCACATCTCAGTTGTACACAACCTTCCTTCTTACTCGGTTCCAAAGCTTATAACCCTTTAAACCATCCTTATACCCAATAAAGGTGCACTTTTCAGATTTACTATCCAATTTCGTTCATTTCTCCTTTGGAACATGAACATATGCATCACATCCAAATACCCTCAGATGTGAAAGAGAGGGTTTCTTACCAGTCCATACCTCTTGTGGATTCTTATCCTCCAACGCTGATGAAGGTGATCTATTGACCAGGTAACATGCTATCTCCACCGCCTCTACCCAGAATTCCTGTCCTAACCCGGCACCATTGAGCATGCTTCTTGCCCTTTCCATCAATGTCTTTTTCATTCTTTCTCCAACTCCATTTTGCTGAGGTGTATATGGAGTAGTCTTTTGTCATGCTATACCAGACTTCGTACATAATTCTTTAAATTCCCTACTGTAAAACTCTCCACCATTATCTATCCTCAACAACTTTATCTTCATCTTTGTCTGGTTTTCCACTAGAGCCTTAAATTCTTTAAACTTTTCAAAGACTTCAGATTTCTTCTTAAGGAAATATATCAATGTATTCCTTGAGAAGTCATCTATAAATGATACATATTACACAGACTTACCTAGTGATGGAACCTTCACAGGTCCAAACACATCATTGTTCACAAGCTCTAATATATGTTTCACCCTCTTACCACCAGAGGAGAAACTCACATAATATTGCTTCCCATATACACAATTTTAATAGAAATCAAAATCTAGAGAGTTATTACTCATACCTTCTACCATACCTTTACCATGAAGTATTCAAAGGCCCTTCTCTCCAATATGTCTGAGCCTTTGATGCCACAGCATGGTCTTCTCTCCAGAGACCACTAGATTTTTTGCTCCACTTTTAGGAACCATAAAACTGTTGCACCCATCAACAACAGTATTACCTTGCAACTTGTACAGAGTTCCAATCCGAACTCCCCGCATCAATACCAATGCTCCCCAAACCATCTTGCAGGTGTCCTTCTCAAACACTATTTTTACACCTGCATCATCCAATGTGCTTACAGAAATCAGATTTCTGGCCAATGTAAGAATATGTAGAACAACTGGAAGTGTTCTAACCCTTCCACCTTGTAACTTCAACCTTACCTATTATCCCCTAAGAAGACATCAACACCATCGTATTTCTCATACTCGCAGAACCACTCTCTATGGAGAGTGAAGTGAAAGGATGCACCTGATTCAATCAACCATACCTCATGATCTACATGTGTACTTGAAGAATTCAAGTACATGTCCCCACCTTAATGAGAGGTTTTTTTCGCCTCTACAGAAGGAGCATCATCAAATCCTTTTCCTTTATCAGGAACTTTAGATTTACAGTCCCTTTTGTAGTGCCCTTCCCTTCCACATTTCTAGCATACCACCTTTAGAAGTTTTACTGGAGATTTAGATCTCCCACTTGATGACTTAATTTTGTTTCTGTTCTATGACCGTCCTTGTACAGACAAGGCATCACTGTTTTGGCTCTCCATATTTTTCCGTCTCATCTCCTCTGTCAGCAAGGATGAGACTATTTCATCAAATTGCAAGGCAGTTGTATTGCTACCTATTGCAATAACCAGACTATCCCATGAATCTAGTAGAGAACAAAACAAACTGATGCACTTATCTTCATCCGAAATTTTAATATCAACAAATAATAACTAATTTACCATAGTATTCAATGTGTTCAAATGCTCTTTCATTGAGTCTCCATCTTTCATCCTCAGGTTGTACAACTTTTTCCGCGGGAACAGTTTATTCACCAGAGACTTAAATTGGTACAAAGTCCCTAATTTGTTCCACAAAGCCTTAGCCATAACTTCCCCTGATACATTCAACAATACTGAATCTGAGACACATAATCATATTGTGCTCTTTGCCTTCTGATCCAGCTTCTTCCATTCTTCATCAGACACTCCCGTTGGTTTAGTATCTGGATCTACCGTGATCCATTGATCTTTATCCACCAACAAATCCTCCATTTTAAGTTTCCACAACTCAAAACTCTGACCATTAAATTTCTTGATCTCTATCTTTCCACTTGATCTGAAAATGGGGCTCTTAGGCTTGCTGTCTAACTTACAAGAACGTCTCCCACTTCCAAAGCTTTAAATTTTCCCAAGTCTATTTGATTAACCAATTTGGAACTAAGAAATGCTTAAAAATATGGGTGTATGCTTGTATTTGTTTTCAACTAATTATTTACTTTAAAATCTATTGTTTTTGCTGATATGGGAAGCTACTTAAACTGATATATAAATGCATGTAACAGTAGTTAAAGTAGCCATAAAAAACAGACACATAAGACAATAGCATAATATGGATTTCACCCTAATATCTTGGGTTACATCTCCATGAGCACTAATCAACTTGATTAGGCTCTCTGGGATTAGGGCAATAGTTCTTTTACAAGTGCTTACACTTAACTCCAATGTTTTACATAGGAACATTGGGCTTAGAACACCATCTTATACCTTGGCTGTTGGAGCTCTTCGGTTTTCTAGCTTTGGCTCTTGGCTATGGCTCTAGCTCTTGCTTTGGTTGTGGCTTTGACTCTAGCTCTGGCTCTATGGCTCTGGCTCTGGTTCTGGCTCTTAGCTCTCACTTCTCGAACTCACTTTGGCTCTTGGCTTTGGCTTCTCTAAGCTCTTTCTTCCGGCCTTTTACATGGCTCTGTGAGTCGCTCGACTCCCAAGCAAGTCCAATAGCAATATGCTATTGTCAATTGAGCTCTCTCGCTTTTCCACTCGACCTTCGAGTGACTACTCAGACTCTCTGCGCATTTAGTGTCTTCTCACTGTACACTTTTCTTTTCTCCTCCTTTACTCTCTGCCTATTCATGGCTCTTACAACCATTCCATTCCCTAAATGTTCATTTCCTCTCTCGACTCTTTGGATCGCCTACCTTTGTGCTGGAATTACCTACTTTGCATCATCATCACTATAACACTTCACAAAGAGGTTGCCACTTGTCTCCTCACGAGTTGAACCAACTCTTCCTCAATGGTTCGTTACTTCGGTTACTCTGTGAGATGATTCATTCGCCAACTTAGCGGTCCAATTAGACTTCAACCTTTATGTAGTGAAGCTTATTTTCTTCGTCAAATCCGTTTCCCATCGGGCACAATCTCCACCGTTAAATTTGGGGCCTCCAGATCCTACAGTTATTGCTCTTATTGCGTGGTTTACTTGCTCAGATGTCAGCCCACAATGAGAGTGGTTTTCTCTCTCATCCGCCGGACACTCGTCAATCAATGTATGGAATCGCTCGTTCTCCTAACAAACCTGATCACCACCCGAAACGCCTCCGATATTCTATCATTTTTGGAGTGTGGGACCTGCCTGTTGCTTTAGTGCTTTCCCCACGATTCTCTAGCTTCCCTTATGACTGAGCGCTTGGGGCTTTTCCATTTCGAGGGGTTTTTCCCAGTGATGCACTAATCGTGCTTCAGAAACAACCTCCATTTTCTAGTCTGAGCCTCCTAACTGCCATTTTTGCACCATGAACAGTCCCCATGGGCAATCAATCAATGTGCTTTGATTGAAGGTCCTCATTACTCTGTTCTGGCTGCAAATTTTCATTGTTCAGAGGTTATTTCTGATAGGCTTCGACATCCATAAGACTTTAAACTTCAGTATGACCTTTTACAAAGTTCGGGTAGCTTTAAGAGAGTTTAAGGATTTAATTTTGGATCACGCCTTCCCACTAAAAGGACTTTTGGTCCACCAGACTGATATACTGATTTGAGTAGTAAATGACAGTAACAACACCCTCTTCTTTCAACCTCCCTACACTTTCCTTTGCATAGTGCCTCTGAGCCAAAATATCTAACCACTTCACTTCTTGGATGGGTTGGTCGTCTCGAGAAGAACGATTTTCATCCTTGTCTTCATGCAGAACTTCTATTGTGGTAGTTTTATCTTCTTTTCCTTGATCCATGATCCAATTTGTCTCAAAAAAATGTGAAGTACATCTGCTCGACAAAACTTTCATTTGTACCTATTTGAAAAGTTGCCAACAACAATTGTTAACAACAACAGGCATATAGACAACAACTACATGGGCTAACTCCTGCTTCAACAAAGAAATAGATTTCACATTTTGTGAACCCTTCCATGTCTTATATCTTCATACAAATGATTGACTAGATAACAAGCCAATAAAAGATGCCTTTACAACAAATGACCCTTCAAGTCAAGGATGTAGGAAAAACACCTTTAGGACTCTTTTCGGAAAGATGAAACACTTCATTCTTATCTCCATTTTAGGCAACAAGCTTACTTCTCCCAAGCCAGCATCACATGCATCTCATGCTCAGGCATGTATTCCATCTATCAACTTTCACTTAAGTACACTATAATTTCGAAGCTGAAATGAAAATATTGTTGCAGAAATAAAGTGAGTTTCCTACTCAACTTATTTCTATTTACCATTTGGCAAGATCCTACAACTTGCATTTATTCCACAAAGAATTGCAAATAGGTGCATCACTAGACATGCAACCTTAATTGGATACGAACTCTAACCATTTCTTACCAATCCATTTCAAAGGTCCCTCCTTTGTTTGCACTTCAACATCAATATGTGAATCATCTTGAACCACATCAATCATGGAATCTTTATTTCCATCCCTACCATTTTCCTTTTCCACTTTCTCCTTTAGCTTTGGTGGAAGCAATGCTAGATTCAAAGTCCAACACCCTTCAGCAAGATTCCCTTGCTTATGGAAGTAAGTGCAACACACGTGCATCCTTTTGACAGCATGACTTACCTTGTCTTGTGGACCTTTGGCTGCTTACTTCTTTTCCTTCAAAAGTTTCCTATATGCGGTCATCCTCTTTCAACTTCTACAAACATAATGGTTATCCAAACCACAAAAGGAACATAAAATTATTTTTCCATGCTTTACAAAATCAAAAGGAATGTGTTTAGAACCAAATTTATACCTGCCTCTTTCACCTTTATTGCCTTCGTGAGGAGGTGAAGCAAATGAAGAAGTAGCTCCCTTTGGAACACTATCACTTTCTTCAAGGCTGTTGGAGTTTCCACAAATCTCTTGTTCAAGTATGTGCTTCTGAACACTTGCATCACGCGAATGATGTTTCGAGCTATTGCATTCCTCCTGAACACAATCCTCACACTTCTGAGGTAGAGGACCTAGAATGAAACTCCTTTTTGGAACTGTTTCAATGGCCTTCATGGCAGCTTTGGAATTCTCTCCATAAGACTGTCCATAGCCAAGACCCAAATACTTAGGCCTTTTCTCAACCGTTATTGGCTCAACGATACCTTGTGCATGTTTGCCCAATCCTTTGCCTTATAAGCGCGTCTTGGACATTAGCTTGGAACCTATGCCTCTGGTATGTTTTTCAAAAGAACCAATATAAGCATTCTTAGAAGAATTTGAAGACAAACTGCAATGGTTTACCTCTTCTTCAAGCTAATATTTGGGCAAGGTTTCTTTTGCAACAAAGAGTTGTGACTCCAACTCATGCATCCCTTTTAGGTTCATACTTGAAATATGAAGTTTCCTCTCCATTTCCTGCGACTTGTCAGAAAGCATATGCTTCTCTTCCTCCATGGAATTCAATTGATGTCTATGTATGCTGCTTTCCCTTCCATCCTTATACATTTCTCACACCATATCCATCATGATGGATAAGTATTGCTTCATGTCTCCATTAAAGGAACATTGGGAGTAAGAATAATTTGAGAACTCACTTGTAGAAGTTGTCATTTTCAAAATGCATAAAAGAACTTCAAACAAGACTATTAAAGAGCTTACTCAAGCAACCTTTTGCAACAACCTCCTATGCTTCAAGGATTGCCTTGAGGTCCTTTGGGATATAAGAATGCCTTCAGCCCTTATTCCTTCTTGTCCTTCCTGGATTGAGCTATCAATAGCTTTCCCTTCACCTCTGCAAACTGAAACAATAGTCAGTCTACAATGAAGAATACAATCGATGAGGCAATCAATCCTTGAGTATCCAAAAACATTTTAGACAATAAATATATGCCTTGTCGATCAAGCATTCTGATACAACCTTGTTTGAAGGTGGGGTTAATCAATATTAAGCTCTGATAGCACCTGATCTGAAAATGGGGCTCTTAGGCTTCTTGTCTAACTTACAAGAACCTCTCCCACTTCCAAAGCTTTAAATTCTCTCAACTCTATTTGATTAAGCAATGCAGAAAAAAGAAATGCTTGAAAATATGGGTGTATGCTTGTATTTGTTTTCAGCTAATTATTTACTTTAAAATATATTGTTTGTGCTGATATGGGAAGGTACTTAAACTAATATATAAATGCAAATAAAAGTAAATATAGAATCCATAAAAAATGAACACATAAGGAAACATTATAATATGGAGTTCACCCTGATATCTTGGGTTGCATCTCCTTGAGCTCTAATCAACTTGGTTAGGCTCTTTGGGATTATGGAAATAGTTCTTTTACAAGTGCCTACACTTAACTCCAATGTTTTACATAGGAACATGGGGCTCAGAACACCATCTTATCCCTTGGCTCTTGGAGTTCTTCAACTTTCTAGCTCTAGCTCTTGGCTTTGGCTTTGGCTCTTGCTATGGCTGTGGCTCTAACTCTAGCTCTACGTCTATGGCTCTGGCTCTGGTTCTAGCTCTCAGCTCTCACTTCTTGCACTCGCTTTGGCTCTTGGATCTGTCTTCTCTAACCTCTTTCTTCTGGCCTTTTACATGCCTCTGTGAGTCGCTCGACTTCCAAGCAACTCCAATGTTGAGATTTTATGTTTCATAAATTAGGCAAAAATCTCTAATGTGTGACAACAATAGGATTTGTTGCTATATTAGCTCCAGTTAGTTGGGAAAGAGTTAATGTATCCTATATTTGTTGTGAGAGGATTTATGAGTCAGTTAGGTTCTCTTGGCTATAAAATATATGCCCGTACAGATATTGGAAGTGTGAGAGTTTGTGAGGAAAATGATTATCTTGTAATCTCTTGTTTGATAATAAAGATTGCCGATGCCTATGTTTGGTGGATGTAGCCTAGATTGGTTGGGTGAACCACGTTAAATTTGTTGTCTCGTGGTTTCTACTATACATATGTTTTTCTTATGTTTCTCTTGTGCGTACTCTGACAATTGGTATCAGAGCTTTCAGTCATTTTAAAAACTCTTTGAAGGAGACGCAGAACGTAGAGTTGGTGAGATTGAGAGGAAACGGAACGCGCCAAAGGAGTACATGGGAGCGCATTTATGACTACGATGTTTACAATGATCTGGGCGATCCTGACACAATGAAGGAGTTAGAAAGGAAAGTGTTGGGTGGATCATGGGAATTGCCATATCCCCACAAGTGTAGAACTGGTCATCCGCGTTCTAAAACGAGTCAAGCTTTTTGAGGTTCAACCAGCTATGCAGCCTTACAATGAGCTTTGGACGCTGGCTTATTTGTTGAGCTTGGTTCATTGACGCTAGAGATAATGCAACACACTAAAAATGCTCTTGTTATTCGTTGTGGAGAAGAAAACGTTTGGATCTGATGTAGCGACGTGGCTATGGAACTGCGTGGTTGGACAAAGCGCTGTTGGAGCGGTGAAAGGTAGCGGCGTGGTGTTATTTCAAGTTTTTTTTTATGTTCTGTTGAAACGATTATTAAATGCCATTCTGCTGAAATGTTTTAAAACTACCACTGTTGAAAATTTTGGAACCGTTTAAATAGTGAGTCCACATGTGGTCAAACACATGGTTAGTTGGGCTTTCTAAAATTCAGTAGTTTGGAATGAAGATCTAATTGGCTACACAAATGGTCATTTGAAACAGCCAAATAATAACCTGGGAGCGCAGTTTTGGAAATGTTTTTGTTTGAAAATTGGTGTTTTAGAAAGGGACAAAAATGTTTACACATGGGTTGCCATGGAACAGTACAACAAAAAATCGATTTGAAAGTTTTGATACAGCTATCATGAAATGTTGTTGTTTTGCATGTTTGAAACAAAAAAAAAATAGAGGGGATTGGTATTAGATATGAAATTATATCTATATCAGATTTTGTTTTTTTTTTTTTAAATGGTAATATGCCATGATATTTGAAGGCAAAGGCATTGTATTGATGAAAGGCAGTTTTTTTTATACAAACCTCATTTATTACAAGTTGCAATTGGAGATTTTATGTGACACAATCTGGCAAAAAATCAGAGTGCTCATTTTGAGATCGAGAAGTTTAATGGTAAAAACAACTTTGAAATCTGGAAGGTGAAGATGTACGATTTTCTTGTCCAACATGGTGTGGCAAAGGCGTTGTTGGGAAAATCCAAACGGCCTTACAACATCACAGATAATGAGTGGGCCGAGCTGGATGAAAGAGCAATAAGTGCTATTCGACTGTGTCTGGTGGATGATGTCTTGTTTAATATCGTGTCGGATACAATAGCTGCTGGTTTGTGGATGAAACTGGAGAAATTGTACATGACCAAATCCTTAACCAATAGGATTCTCCTGAAGCGACAGTTGTATAGTTTGCGAATGAAGGAAGGTACATCAATTGCTGATCATTTGAACGCTTTTAATACTCTTTTGGTGCAATTACAAAGTATAGAAGTAAAAATTCAATCTGAGGATAAAGCTATTACTTTATTGTGCTCGTTGCCCAAGTCATGGGATCATTTTGTTACTTCTATAAGTCTTAGTTCATCAGAAACTATTGAGTTTGATGGTGTAGTTGCATCTTTATTATCAGAAGAAACAAGGAGAAGTTCGCATTCAGAAACCTCTACATCAGAAGTTATGATGATTAGAGGTCATTCAAAATAAAGACGCTCTAGTAGGCCGAGTGACTCACGTTCAAAGTCGAAAGGGAAGAAGAGTAAGGTAAAGTGTTGGTTTTGTGGCAAATCGGGGCATTTAAAGAAGGACTACTGGAAGAGACAGCAGCAAACTTCTAAAGCAAATTCTTCAACAGAGAAGAAGGAGGCAAAGACGACAGATATAGGTTCGGCATCTAGTTCAAGTATGAGTAATGAAGTATTATCAGTTAATGTGTCAAATCATGATCAACATTGGTTGTTATATTCCGGTGCATCAAACCACATGTGTATTCATAAAGAATGGTTTAAGACATATAAATAAATTAATGATGGAGTTGTGTACATGGGTAATGATGTAACATGTAATATTGTGGGGATTGGGAGTATACAACTGAAAATGTTTGATGGGACAACTAAAATTTTGACTGATGTGAGGCATGTACCAGATTTAAGGAAAAATTTGATTTCATTAGGAGCACTTGATTCAAATGGATATAAAATTGTAATTCAAGGTGGAGTAATGAAAATTTACAAAGGCATTCTACTAGTTATGAAAGCTAAGAAGGTAGGAAATCTATTTCAGTTAGAAGGAAGTACAGGGTCAGATTATGTGTCTACGGTGTTTGAACATGACAGTAGTTCCATTCACTTATGGCATCAAAGATTGGGGCATATGAGTCAAAGAGGGTAAAATTTTTTGGCTAATCGCAAGTTAATTCCAAATTTAAAGTCTAGAAAGTTAGATTTATGTAAGCATTGTCTGTTTGGAAAACAAAGTAAACAAAATTTTAAAACAGGCAAACATACTACTAAAGGAATACTCGACTATATCCATTCAGATGTTTGGGGTCTAGCCCCTACAACCTCATATGGTGGCTCGTCATATTTTGTATCATTTGTTGATGACTTTTCTAGGAAAGTGTGGGTCTACATGTCGAAAAGGAAGTCTGATGTTTTTTCAGTTTTGAAGCAGTTTAGAGCATTGGTAGAAAACAACACTAGTAGAACAATAAAATGTTTAAGAACTGACAATGGTGGTGAGTTTACTTCCAAGGAGTTTGACAGCTATTGCAAGGATGCAGGGATCGAGAGACATAAGACCACGGTTTATAATCCTCAAAAAAATGGAGTTGTTGAATGCATGAATAGGACTCTTCTAGAAAGAGCAAGGAGTATGCTGAGTAACGCCAGGTCGCAAAAGGAATTGTGGACAGAAGTGGTGGCAACAACTTGTTATGTGATAAACCAATCTCCATCAACGGCGATAGACTGCAAGATTCCTCAAGAGGTATGGAAAGGTCACCCTTGTGACTATTCTAAACTCAGAGTGTTTGGTTGTGATGCATATGCTCTAGTGCCTAAACATCAGGGAACTAAATTAGATCCAAAGTCTAAAAGGTATATCTTTGTTGGGTATGGTGTTGGAACAAAGGGATATAGATTGTGGGATCCTACTACCCGCAAAAATATCATCAACAGAGATGTAAAGTTTAATGAATCCTCTCTTGTACAGTTAGATGTAGATAGTAGATTGAAACAGGATGTTGTATCTGACTTTCAGCACGTTCATTTTGATAGCATTTCTAATGATAGTCATGATGACCATAGTTTAGATACTAGTCATGAACAGGTTCCAGAATCAGAACATGAACAGGGTTTAGGTATAGATCATGAACAGGTCTCCGATACTGATCATCAAGAAGTTCCTACAAATGTTTGTCAGCCAATCGAGGAAGCGCTTGAAAAATCCTTAAGGAGGTTGACAAGAATCAAACGGCCACCGAGAAGGTATGATGATTATGTTACTTCAGTTACATTTACTGCTAATGACGATGAACCTCTGTGCTATCAGGAAGCAATAGAAGGTTCGAAAAGTGACAAGTGGAAAGCAGCCATGAAGGACGAAATGATGGCCTTAGGTAAGAATGGCACATGGGATCTAGCTGAGCTTCCGAAAGACAGGAAAACTGTGGGGTGTAAATGGGTTTTCAAGCTGAAAAGGGGTGTGAATGATACAGAAGACACGTACAAAGCGAGGCTGGTTGCAAAAGGGTTCTCTCAGAAAGATGGCATTGACTTTCATGATATTTTTTCACCAATTATTAAAATATTTTCAATTAGAATTGTGTTAGCATTAGTGGCTTTGCTTGATTTAGAGTTGAACCAATTAAATGTTAAGACTGCATTTCTACATGGATACTTAGATGAGGAAATTTATATGGAACAACCGGAAGGGTTTGTTCAGCATCGCAATGAGAAATTTGTTTACAGGCTCAAGAAGTCATTATATGACTTGAAGCAGTCGCCTCGACAGTGGTATAAGAAGTTTGATTCTTTCATGTTGAGTCTGAAATATGTTAGAAGTGAATATGATCATTGTGTTTATTTTAAGCAATTAAAAAATGACATATTCATTATCTTAGTATTGTATGTTGACGATATGCTTTTAGCAAGCAAAAACATAGAAGAAATCAAGAGGTTGAAAGCTCAGATGACAAGGACATTTGATATGAAAGATCTAGGAGCAGCAAGACAGATTTTGGGCATGGAGATTTTCAAAGACAGGAGCAATGGTAACTATGGCTGTTACAACAAAAGTATATTGAGAAAATACTTTTGAGATTTGGTATGAATAATGTGAAGCTTGTGTCAGTCCCTTTCACTTTCCATTTCAAACTTTCTTCGAGTTTATGTCCTAATACAGATGAAGAAAATAATTATATGTCTCGAATTCCATATGCCAATGTAGTAGGGTGTTTAATGTATGCGATGGTTTGTACTCGACCAGATATTTCACATGAATTTGGGGTTGTCAGCAGGTATATAGAAAATCCGGGTAAAGAACACTGGTCAACAGTGAAATGGGTGCTTCGGTATTTGAGAGGCACACGTAGTTATTGTATCACTTACAGTAAGAGTAGTGAATTTGTTTGCGGGTATGTTGATTCTGATTTTGCAGGTGATTTGGATAAGAGAAGGTCAACTTCAGGGTATGTCTTTACTCTTGCAGGTGGAGCTATTAGCTGGATGTTAAAGCTACAGAACATTGTTGCTTTATCCACTACTGAGGCAGAATACATTGTTGCTTCTCATGCTTGCAAAGAAGCGATTTGGTTGAAAGGTTTGTTTGGTGAATTTGGTAGGTTGCAGGACAACATCAAGTTATTTTGTGACAGTCAAAGTGCAATACATTTGGCTAAGAATCCGGCCTATCATAGTAAATCAAAGCATATACCGATCAAGTACCATTTTGTAAGACAGGTTATCACTGAAAGGGGAGTCTCTCTTGAAAAGGTGCATACAAAGGAGAATTGTGCAGACATGTTCACGAAACCAGTTTTTTTAGAGAAGCTATGTTCGTGTTTGGCTTCTCTTGGCTTGTAGAAAAGATAAAAATAATAAACAAACAGGGTATCAGGCTAATTGTTGTCAAGGTGGAGATTGTTGAGATTTCTTGTTTCATAAATTAGGCAAAAATCTCTAATGTGTGACAACAATAGGATTTGTTTCTATATTAGCTCCAGTTAGTTGGGAAAGAGTTAATGTATCCTATATTTTTTGTGAGACGATTTATGAGTCAGTTAGGTTCTCTTGGCTATAAAATATATGCCCATACAGATATTGAAAGTGTGAGAGTTTGTGAGGAAAATGATTATCTTGTAATATCCTGTTTGATAATAAAGATTTTCGATGCCTATGTTTGGTGGACGTAACCCAGATTCGTTGGGTTAACCACGTTAAATTTGTTGTCTCATGGTTTCTATTGTACATATGTTTTGCTTATGTTTTCGTTGTGCGTACTCTGACATCCAATAGCAATATGTTGTTTTCAATTGAGCTCTCTGGCTTTTCCACTCGACCTCCAAGTGACTCCCCAGACGCTCCACGCATTTAGCGTCTTCTCGCTATACGCTTTTTTTTTCTTCTCCTTTACTCTCTGTCTATTCGTGACTCTTAGAACCATTCCATTCCCTGACTGTTTGTTCCCTCTCCAAGCTCTTCGGATCGCTTGCCTCTGTGCTGGAATTCCTTGCTTTGTGTCATCATCATTGTAATGCTTCACAGAGAGATGGCTACTTTTCTCCTCACGAGCTAAGCCAACTCTTCATCAACGGTTTTTTACTTCGGTTACTCTATGAAATGATTCATCCACCAACTCAGTGGTCCTATCGAACTTCAACATTTATGTGTCAAAACTTATTTTCTTCGTCGAATCCGGTTTCCCATCAGGCACAATCTCTGTCATTAGATCTGTGTCCTCCAGATCCTATGGTTATCCCTCTTATCGTTCAGTTGACTTGCTTGGATATTAGCCCGCGATTAGAGTGGCTTTCTCTCTTATCTACCGGACACACATCAATAAATGTATGGAATCGCTTGTTCTCCTGATAAACTCGCTTACCACCTAAAACGCCTATGATACTCCACCACTTTTGGAGTGCAAGACCCGCATGTCACTTTAGCACTTCCCCACAGTTCTCTATCTTTCCTTGTGACTGAGCACTCGGGGCTTTTCCATTTCCAGGGGTTTTTCCTAGCGATGCATGATTGCGCTAATCGCGCCATCAGAAAGAACCTCTGTTTTCTGGTCTAAGCCTCCTAACTACCATTTTTGCACCATGCACAGTCCCCATGTGCCACTGGTCTATGCGCTTTGACTAAAGGTCCTCGTTGCTTTGTTCTGGCTACAAATTGTCATTGTTCAAAGGTTATTTCTGATAGGCTTCGACATCCATAAGACTTTAAACTTCGGTATGAGTTTTTACAGAGTTCGGGTAGCTTTAAGAGGGTTTAAGGATCTAATTTTGGATCACCATTGCTCGCCATTTTCTTTCACCACCAAAATTGATCTCCTAGATCTCCCACTGAATGGGGTCTACCACAGGCCCGAGCAAAACCCCTCGGCAACAAAGGCATCCCCTTGAAGCCAAAACAACTTTTATACCAAATGTAGGTTTTGATCGTGTACAGAGATTATCTGCATACAAATTCTAAAACACAAAAAATAAACAATGCAAAAGCATAACACATAAAACACATATACATAGAGATTTTCCCCTGGATCCCAAAATCAGGACTACTAGCTTGATTTTTCATTATATTCCTTTCAATGTTATAATACATATTTATACATGCTGAAGCATCCAATACCATGGACTGAAAACCATCGCGTCCAAAACCATGGACTGAAAACCATCGCATCCAAAACCATGTGTGAACATTATGTACAAAACCATAAGTAGGTCCGCCCAACCTAACATAGAGTCCAAAACCAAAATTTTCCAGGGCGCTGCCCTGGACCCCATAGAGTGGGGTTACCTGCACCCCTCAAACCCCTGTGACTCCCCCCACTATGCAATCGGCACAATGAGGTAGGCACTCTGCCCACCTTCTAACCCCCCAGTTAACTACATGGACTAGTCGTGGAAAGAAGATAACACAACCAAATAATCATTTCTATTGAAAGACGTACCTTGATGTGAGGGCATCTTTCTTTATGGGGTTGTGCTACTCTTTTGTGCTACATTTGGCTTTCCTTTGAAGGGCTTCTTCTTCACCATTAAGGCTAGATTTTAACTCTAGGGTTTATGAGTGAGTCACCTTTCCTTCTCTTGCATGAGGATCCTTATCAATTCTTCAAACAGGAGGGCTTTTTCTCTTACATTCAAGCCAGTGGTGAACATCTGATACTCATCAGTCATACCATTCATGGTAATTGTGACCAGATCTATATCTGACATAGCTTCACCAATATCACCCAGCTTGTTCTTGAGCTCCTTGATGCATGAAATGAATGCTACAACTTGTCGATTAGTAAAAAGGGTCTTTTTCACCTCTATTTACCCTACATTAACTTATCAATCCAGGAACGATTTGTTATCTCAAAGAGTGTACTCACTTTGAGGCGGTCATATGTTAGAGTAAAGCTAGTAATATAGTGCGCTAAATACAAGAGTAAATGGATGCTTGAAATAATATCTACTTACAAAAAAGCACCTTAAAACTCAAATCATGCACTCAAAAAACTATAGCAATTTATCAGTCAGGGGTACAGTAATGGTAACTCATCCATATGTAAACTGATGTAATTAAAGATAATCAAGGAAAAGATCGTCAATCTGGGAGCTAGACAAAAAATTTCAATGCTTCCTACAGTCTCAGAACATTCTGCACACCAAAGAAATGATAATACAAATGATAGGAAATGGAACAACAACTAGTCTTATAAAAAAGATTGAACAACAAAACCTTAGTCTACGGAAATAGATGCAGCGGTCGTATCCTACAGGAATCAGATAACAGTCTTTACTCTAAAGATAAATCTGATAGCAAATGGAAATAGAATGGCAGCTAATCAGAAATGGAATATAGAACAACAACTAGAGTCAAATATAAATGTACAATGAACCAAGATAAATATCACACACAACATGCTTACTATTAGAAGAAACAGTAATATAACATCGATACAACAAGTATCAATCTCAGTTATAAAGAATAACGATTGTAATTCGTAATGGAACAACAATCGCGATTAAGTGTAAACCGTAGATGAATACAGTAATACCAACTTATGAATGTTACAGCATGATTACTCTGTAATTGAATAGCAATAATATTCTTTAAGGAACAATAATGTTATATCAATGGCTAAAGGAACAACAATGTGTTACAAAGTTAGCATAAACAACACAGCATTCTTGTCACAGAGAACAACATTACTCAGTTGAGAATAAACAAAATATAACAAAACCGTGATGTAAAATAGCAACACACATCAGATTACCAAATAGAGCTAATAATGAAAACCACACATGAATTAGAGATAATGGTACAAGAGCAAGTGTTCCACCAGGGTTGGGCCTTAGCCTCTAGGGACACATCGCTTGAGATTACTCCAGAATCAATGATGGAATGACAACCAGATTTATATTAAAACATTAAAACAGAGTTACAGTGGATCACTCTTCAACAAGAGTTGACGATCAAAGTTTCAAATACAAAGGAGAATTACATAAAAATAACAATCATCCCCTGGGCTAGCAGTTCTACCCCTTCTTATAACAGCCGAGCAGGGATATCAATGATGCAAAAATCATTAAGATAGTGATCCCTTCGCTAGACTATTAATTCCCAGTTATCCACTTGTTCTCTTGCGCCAATTTGATATCTCATTTTCCCTTTCCTGGTTGATACCCTCCAATTTGGATCATCTTGTTTGCATCTAGTTCCCTGTTAAAGGGACACCAGTTAACATTGTCCTGTCTTTTCCTTTGGGACGTCAATCTTCCATTTTCTCCTCTTCCTACATAAAAAAGGCAATTATTAGTTGTTTTGCATTGCATACAAATCCCATATATTTTGTCATAATTTCTTATTATCTACCTATTTCATGATGCAAAGAGGTTATGATTTTTAAAGAAAAGATGAAAAAATAAATGATAACAGCATACCTTCTTCAGTACTCCACACACCTGCCTTCTTACCCTTTTTCATGCCCTCATGAAAACATTATAGGTGACATGCAAGGCAATAAGAGAGTATGCCGGAGACAGGATCTCATGAGGTGGTCTACAACCATGATGCCTAGCTAGGTGTTCAAAAAGATGTCCTTCCTGACCCTTAGGCATTTCATACAAGGCTTGGTATCCAGGTGCAGGGTGCCAAATAACTGGACTGCAGAACCTACAGCCTAACGAAGATGGCCCTTCCCTCAAAATAAGATCACCATGGAGGCTCAAGCGATCAGCAGCTAACTGAAAGTTTTCATAATTAAACGGTTCCCTGAGTTGGATATTCAGATTAGAAGTCTGATATCGAAATTTAGCAGCTGCAATGGCAAGGTATTTGATGCTAAAAAAATATTCTATCCCTTGCTGATTGATTGTTGTACGAATGGGTCCTAACGTTTCAATCACACCCAGAGTCCTCATGAGGTTCCTATGTTTATTCCACAACTGTAATGGGTCTCTAGGCTCAGCTCTTACCCATAAGTCTAATCTATTTTCTTGTCTTTGGAAGGCACTATAGGCTTTAAGCCATTTGATTTTATTAACTCCAAATGAAATAAATGCCTGCAGTTGGATATCCCCAACGAAAGGGCCGAGATTCTGTTCTGTTTCCTGATCTAACACAAGGTTGTACAAATAGAACTCACATAATAATCTTTGAGCCTTTACCTTATAGTGCCTACAACAATTTATGAAATCATCAATAGTGTTAATTTGTATAGGGGCTCTTGCTTTGACAGCCTTAATTTTCAATTGCAAATATCGTTCCATTAGAAACAAGGCATAATTCTTAGCAGGTGCACTACATGCTAGGACGTCAGTGTACAAAGAGCATAAGTTATCCATTTGTTTGATAAATACATCTAACCTATCAGTTACCTTTGTGACTCTTTCTTCTTCGTTTTTCCATCCTTCAAAGGCCTAACTTTTAGATAAATTGACATCCCTTAGCTATTGTTGTAACTCTTCATACTTTTCTCAAGAAACCGTTTGTTCTGTAAGTTTTTCTATTGCTTGCTAGGCTTGCATTAAACCCTCTTGTAGGGTTATTGTCCTCGTATCATTATCCCACATGGTAGTTGTAAGCAAAAGGTTTACTTGAATCTTCTCATTGCATCGTCTCATGTTTATGGTTCACATTCCTTTAGAGGTTTGTGCTTCTGTCTGAACTTCTTTGTCACATGCCAATATATCATATGTTTGAACTTCAACATGGGCAACAACTGGATGTTGTTCCCTTTGGTTTTGAATAACAGGGTGGACTTGAGTCCTCATCTTTTTCTTGAGGGGTTTCGCCGGAGTGGTTGCATGTCTTACCCCCGAGGTCTTTTTTGCTCTCTTTTCCATTTTCAAAACCCTAATTTGTTGTCAAAGTCATGCTATCACATTTAGTAGTCTTTGTTGTTCTTTTCATAATCTTTTACTTTCTTCTATTTTATTAGAAAGAAAATATGTTTGTTTACTCGGGCCTGAACTGTTGTCTTGGCCAATTCTGTGGTTCTCTTCTTGGGGTGCTCCTTTGTTGTTCTGATAGGGTTGTTCAGGAGTAAAAACCCTGGCTAGTTCTATTATTTCCTGGGTGACTTCTTTTTCCACCCCCTCTCGTCGATGAAATTCTTCCAGTGTAGTCTGGCTAGGAATAGATTGTTCCTCTCCTGTATCTTCATCAATTTTATATCCAGATATACTTTCATCATGAACAGAATGATTCTCTTCTTCTTCTTTCTCGTCGCACAATTCTTCGGATGCATTTTTGTCCTGAGCAGAATGCTCCTTTGGTTCTTCTTCGATGTGGAGGTCTAGCGGGTTGAGGGGTTGAGCATATTCACCCATATTGGCCAGAATTTGGGCCAATTCATCCTCTTGCAATGGATTTTGCAACGAGCTTTCTTCGCGTTGCTTTATCTCTTCCTCCACCTGCCGAGACTACTCAGTCTTTTCCTATATTTCTCCTTCCTCATTTTCCTCCATCTTTTTCTCATTCTCCTCTCCTTCCAATTGTGGGGGTTGTTGATCCCCTGAATCATCTATCTCCACCGGTTGGCTGGTATTCCCTTGGGAATTTTCCAGCCACCCTTTGATCCATGCCAATCTAGCTTATTTCCTCTGTTTCAATGGTCTATTTGGTGTATTGGTAGCATGTTTTCGTTTTGGGGTTGGTAGAGTCATTCCCCCATCTATCGTGACAATTAGTTCTTCCCAGCTGCTCTGTTGCTGAGCAAGACTGTAGCTAACTATCAGTTGTATCAGCCCATGGTGACTTGCTACTGACTCTACGTGTCGTGATTTTTTCATACTTTGGGCAACATCATGTAGTAAAGAATTTAAAAATGCAGGCAAATTCACAAAGCATTTCTGTTTTAATACGCCTAAAATTTTAAGGTGTCGTGGTCTTACCACGTCTTTCCTACCTTCACAGGTGATGTAGCTCTGGATGATCTTCGCCAATTCTGCCCATGGCTCTCCTAATGCTGCAGGTAGAACTCCTTTTCCTCTTACAGTCAGGTTTTTGCCTTCATCTTGGAAGATTTTTATGATTTTTCGTAGTCTCTCCTTCTTTAGAGTCCACACAGGTCCAGTGGCTGGCAGTCTTGAGACGTATGCAATTATGTCATCGGCGACTGTTATGTGTCTCCCTCTTACCGTGGAGTGATATTCTTGTAAGTTCTACAAGAATTCTATTGCTATGGTCTCACTGGATTCTTGTAATGATTGAGGTAAAGTATCCATCCTACCCTTGTTAGGATTTCCTGTGCAGCATCAGAAACTATCAATACCTATGGCTCTCTCCGAATTGATCTTCCTCCCATGTTTTAGCACACTGTAAAAATGAAAAGACGACAATGGAACAACAGGCTATTCAAATTGTTAGAAATATAGAGAAAATAACGAAAAAACAAGCTCATTGAAATCCTAAGTCACTTACTAATTGTTGTAGAGCATAATATGGAAATAGCTTAGGAACAACAAGACATGTAAATTGGAAAACAATATACCATTAAGTCTTGCTATTTCCAAGTGAAAATTCTTTGAATAATAGTCTGACATGCATACTAGCAAATTATGAGCTCACCTGCTTGCCCCCTGCAATGCAATAGGCCGTCCTTGGCCGTCAAATGAGGGAGTGGCGTGCGGAACTGCCATGGTACAAAATCATAAAGGAATAGTGTATACCGAGATTCCATGTTTACAAAAGGAGCAGGTTGTCGAAGTCAAGGTGTATAATAGAATCGCTTAATAAATAAGAGAATGTCGTGATATGATGCAAGGCTGTGAGGATAGGACAGCTGAGGTGCACAAAAAGTCCGATGCGGTCATTATCAACTTTTTCCGTCACGATTGGTTGTAATAGATTTTCATGTGTTTAAAGGTTCGGGGAAGTTATATACATAATATCATTTGACCTATTACAAACGTATAAGACAAAGAAGGGTCTTGATAATTGCTATTGGTGTATAAGGAATGTGACTTCAATACCATCAACAGAGCTCTGTTGCCCAGAGGTTTCCATAACCTTGACAAAGTTTTTTGTTTCACCCATGGAACCATGATCCATTGTGTATGCTTAGGAAGTGTTGTGCAATGTGAAAATGGAGGTCATTATGCTGGCTTGGTAACCAGATAGACCATAATTACATTCAACAGGAGGGAGTGAAAGGTGGGCAGGTCGGCTTGTGATGAGACCTTCTGTTCCAAGGACTCTTTATTTTCTATGATGTGCCTCTTGGATCATATCCACGGTGTGGTGGCCATAGTGGGAATGCCACTTCACTTTCCTCATAATCATGGTAGGTTGGCTCTTGATGAGACCCCTTATCCTTCATTTGACAACTCATATTAGCAAATCATATAAACATTTTCTCTTTTCTTCTCTTTTATAAAGTACTTTTCTATTTATACACAAAGGGTGGTTCAACACTCCTTAAGAGTAGGAATGGTGGAAGAAGTCTTAACATCTCAATAGAAAAATATACCCTTTGTTCTTATTCCTTAATAATGATCAAAGAAGATTATGGGAGATTAAAAAGAACCACCATGATAAGGATAACCAATCATATCAGTATTAGTAGAATAATAACAGCAAAGCGATGAATAATTGTGTCCATTTCTCTCTTCCCCTATCAATTCAAAGAAATTTCTTGTAAAAAAAATAGTGATTTTATGTAATTTGTTGATTTCATTATGCTCTAGTTTTGTCTCCATTGCATAAGTGTATAGTTGTGCTCCAGAAGACTCGAAAATATTGTATATTGAGAGGAACAGTAGCTGTCTTTTAATTAGAACAACAAGGAGAACAAGCATCAGTAAAAAGAATATGAAAATGTTGTCGTTTCAGAAAGGAACAACAGAAAAACACAAGTGTTGTTCCTTTGGAAAAGGAACAACAGAAAATACAAGTGTTGTTCCTTCGAAAAAAAGGAACAACAGAAACCAAAAGTGTTGTTCTTTTGGAAAAGGAATATAGCAAAAATTAGAGTGTTGTTCCTTCGGATAAAGGAACAATAGAAAAACAAAAGTGTTGTTCCTTCAAAAAAGGAACAACAAAACGAAAGTGGAAAAGAAATAGCCAAAACAAAAGTGTTGTTCCTTCGGAAAAAAGAACAACAGAAAAACAAAAGTGTTGTTCCTTCAGAAAAGGAAGAGAAAAATGAAGGTGTTGTTCCTTCGGAAAAGGAACAAAAAAAAAAACAAAAGTGCACACAAGTGTTGTTCCTTCAGAAAAGGAACAACAAAAATGATAGTGTCGTTCCTTCGGAGAAAGGAACAGCAGAAAAATGCAAGTGTTGTTCCTTTGGAAAAAGGAACATCAAAACGGTGAAGATGTTGTTCCTTCTGAAAGGAACAAAAAAAACGATGGAACTACTGATCCTTCGAAAAGGAACATCAAAATGTAAAGGTGTTGTTCTTTGAAAGAGGAACATCAAGGCGATGAGAATGTTGCTTCTTCCTAAAAGGCACAACAAAGTGCAAATACAAAAAATATGTACAAAGAATAATTTATGCTAAAAAAACAAAGGAATTATGTACATAATGTAAGAACAGTTGAATCACTTAATGAACCAAAGGTGAGGAAGATTTCTCTTCCTCCTCCAAAATTTGCATGTTGGAGTCATCGTGGAGTTGCTGGTAGAAGGATTCCCGAGTAAGTGGTTAGCGGAATATTCAAACTCGGTGGCCATTTGCTTTCAATGTATGTTCAGATTCATGAATGGTGGTTAGAATAAGGGTGCCATTATCATGTACCCTCTGGATTTCATATCGCCCCAACCAATGAGTCTGAAGCTTCCCGGGAAAATCATGAAACCTGAAATCGTATAGGAGTGCCCAATCTCCTTCGCGGAAGACTTTCTTTTTAATGAGAGTATCATGCCATTTAGCTCGTTGTTTTTGGATCAATGCAATGTGTTGAAGGGCAGAGAGCCTAATTTCATCTAGCTCATTGATCTATTGTAATCTATTAATCTGTGTCTCGTTTAGATCTAGACCGACTTCTTGTGTTGTTCATAGTGTTTGTATCTCAAATTCTATGAGGAAGATGGGTTCCTTTTAAAATACCAGTTGGTATGGTGAATAGTCAGTAGTGCTTCTCCATGTTGTTCTGTAAGCCCACAAGACTTCTGGTAATCTTACAACCCAATCACGTCTATGTGATGCAATGGTTTTTGTTAGGATTGGTTCTCTTATTTTATTGCTTCTTTCTACTTGACCATTTTCTTGTGGGTGGTATGGAATAGTAATTTTATGCTGGATATGATAGCTTTTAGTGTTGCAACAATCTTGTTACCAGCAAACTGTGGTCCAACATCTGTAATTATATCTCTTGGAAGCCCATATCACACAAATATATGGAAGAGGAACTGTATGACCGAATCCTCTCTAGCTCTCGGAAATGCCTTTGCTTCAACCCATTTGGTGACATATTTTGTTGCTACAAAAATATATGTTTTCTAGTTCAGTGATGGGTTAATTGGACCAACAAAATTGAGGGCCCATTGCTCGAATGGTTCAATAACTAGCTATGGATTTAGGAGAATTTCGTTAGAATATTTAGGGTGTCCTACTCTTTGGCAATTGTCACAAGCTTGAACAAACTTCTTTGCATCTTTCAAGATCATGGGCCAATAATACCCTGCTTGCAACACCTTGTGACCAGTTCTTCGATCGGCGAAGTGTCCCCCACATGGTTCGTCGTGATAAGCTTTCAAAATGTCAAAAATTTCATCTTCGCGGACGCATCTCCTGATGTGCATATCTGCCCCTGTATGGAACAGGTAGCCCCCAATCCAATAGAATCAAATACTTCATTGGACAATCTGTTTTCATTCATTGGGGGTCAGATGTTTTGGTAATTTTCCTACTCTAAGTATTTTGCAACATCAGCATACCAGGGTGTTTTAACAATGATAGCAAACAAATGCTCAACTGGAAATTGATCTTCAGCTGCTGCTGTGTCCACTGGTTTTGGCATTCGCAAGAGAAAGTCAGCTACATGATTTTCTTTTCCAGGTCGGTCCTTTACTATGATATTGAATTCCTGCAACAAAATCAGCCATCTGGTTACTCTACCATTTGTGATTGGTTTATTTGCTAAATATTTTATTGCAGAGTGATCTGTATACAAGATAACAAGATATCTAGAAATATAATGCCTAAATTTATTAATAGCATGTATTACAGCCAAAAATTCCTTTTCGGTAACAATATAGTTCAATTCAGCAAGAGATAAATTCTTGCTAATATAATAAATTGCATATTGTTTTTTATCTTCTTCCTGCCCAAGGATTGCTCAAATAGCTGTATCTGAAGCATCTAATGAAATTTGAAATGGCAGGTCCCAATTTGGACCTCTAAGGACCGAGGTTGTTGACACAAGCTTTTTGAGATTCTAGAAAGCATAGTCGCATTTGTCTGTCCAAAGAAAGTCAACATTACCTGTCAGTGCATATAAGGGTGCAGCAATATGAGAAAAATGTCCTATAAATCTTCTATAATAACCAGAAAATCCAAGAAAACTGCGTACCTCTGTCTGAGTGGTAGGAGTGGGAATTAGCAATATTATTTGGATTTTGGCTGGGTCTACCTGTATTCTAGCTGCTAAGATATAATGGCCTAGAATAAGTCCTTCTATTAGCATCATATAGCATTTTTCATGGCTCAAACAAAGCCTGGTGGCAATGCAGCGCTGCAACACTTTTTCCATGTGTCTAATTCTGGGTCAAAATCATCTTTGTATGGTGTAAAATCATCCATGTATACTTCGAGACCTTCATCTATTAAATCTAAAAATATCCTGAGGATAGCCCTTTGAAATGTGGCAGGGGCATTACATAGGCCGAAAGGTAGAACTCTGTAGGCAAATGTTCCCCAAGGACAAGTAAAAGTGGTTTTGTCTTGGTCTTTAGGGGCAATATGAATCTAATTGTATCCACTGAAGCCATCTGAGAAAGAAAAGAATGTCTTTCCTACCAAAGTGTCTAATACTTGGTGAATGAATGGAAGGGGAGAGTGGTCTTTTTGTTTTGCTTTATTTAGCTCTCTATAATCTACACAAATCCTCCACTTTCCATTCTTCTTTGGCACCACAACAAGTGGAGAGACCCATTTACTATTTGAGATAGGGTAGATGAAGTCCACAACTAAAATTTTATGAAGTTCAGCTTTTACAATGTCTTTTAGGTGAGGGTTAAGTCTCCTTTATGGTTGGCGAACAGGTCTTGCATCCTTCTCTATGTAAATGTGGTGAGTACATAACTAGGGATCAATTCCTTTCATGTCAGGATAGTCCCATGCAAATGCTTCTTTGTATTTCCTCACTAGTTGGATCAGCATCTCTTCTTGTTTGGAAGTCATGTTGGCATTAACGTTTAAATTCTTTCCTAGCTCAATTTCTACAGTTTTTCTATTTGAGACAGAGGTAGTAGGTATTGTTTGATCATGAGTATCTTTAAGAGGATCTTCTTCTAATTCATTATCAAATGCTAATTCTATCATGTGACATTGTAAGTGGGATCTGGATTTAGCTTGGCTAATAAAATTGTTAATGGCATCATCTTTTGTTTGGTTTTTGAAATCGAGGGCCTCTTCTATGGGTAATGGAGATCTAATATTTTCGGTGAGGTATGATACATGATGTTTGTTAGTTTTTATTATTGTGACACTTGGCTAGGCTAGAGGATAAAGAGCTAGATTCTTCATATTAGCCCCCCTAGTCATGGTCATACTGCCTTGTTAGCAGCCAATATAAGCATCAACAGTTGCAAGCCAAGGTCTACCTAAAATCAATGGATGTCCATCAAGTCCGTTTTCGGGGTTTATTATTAGAAAATCGACAGGATACTCCCAGGAATCAATGGATGTCATGACATCATGCAATGTGCCCTCTGGCCTAACCACAAATCGATCAGCCAGTTCTAATAAAGTTGAAGTCAGTTCTACTCATGTAATGCCCAGTTTTTGACAAGTAGTGGTTGTTAAGATATTGATTGCAGCTCCTAGGTCAACTTAGGCATTTGAGAAGGTTTGTCCATTGATCTGTATAGTTACTATTGGATTTCTTGGGTCTTCATATTTAACAGGTGTTTCTTTTCCTGATAATAGATCAGATAAGGTACCAACGACTTGGAATTTTGGGTTATTTGTTATTTTTCTCCTTGGTTTCTTTATACATAGCTCTTTGATGGTCTTTGCATATATTGGGATGTCCTGAATGGCTTGGAGGAGTGGGACTTTTATGTACAAATTTTTAAGTTCTCCCATAATGTCAAAATAATGATGTCGTAAAGGTCGAGGTATAGTTAATCATTCTGGGAATGGAGGGGAAGATGTGATTACTTGATTATGATTTTGTTGTCTGATCACATCCTTTTCTTACAGTGGTCTTTCTATAGGTAATTGATTTTCAACTTGAGCAATTTTATCTCCCTCTATTTCAATGATGCGCCCAGATCTTAATTGAAGGTCATTACACTCATTTAGATCGGTTCCTATCTTTGGTGTTTCAATTATTTAAATAGATTGGACCGGTATGTTATTTGGATTAGGGTTGGGTTGGGTTGGGAGTTGCGGTCTTACGTTAGACTGGGGGTTTTGTTGTAATGCTGGCAGTGTAGGTTGAGGGAGTGGAATGGTTGCTACTGGCTGATTCATTAGTCTTTGCCAGTTTGTCTACGAGGCTTGGCTCTATGAAGTAGGAGGGGACCATTGTGCTAGATATACATTGTTTTGAAAATATGGTGGAGTATAGGGAAAATTTGGCCACTTAGGTTGACTTGTTTGGTTTGGCCATGGTGATGATGAAGGAAATGGTTACTGTGACCAATTCGAGAAGGGAGGTTGATTTTCCCATATTGTATTATATTGTTGAGCATGATATTATGGAGGCTGAAAAGAAGAAGCTGGGTCTGAGAACATACCTGTTTTTCATAGCTACCATTGACAACGTTGATTGAGTAGGTACACTAGTTTTGGATCTTCTTCTGCTTCCTTGCATACTACTTTCAATCCAGGAAGTGAGGGACAGCTCTCTGTAGAGTGGTCTTTTATACAAATGGCGCAAACTTGGACTGCATCTAATGGACACTCCTTGTGGTTTTGTTTCTTTCTGCATCTGGGACAGAAGATTGCCAAATTCTGTTCTACCTCTGCTTGCTTTTGTTTAGCCTGCATAATATCAAGTTGTGTTGTTAGTGTTTCCAATATGTCAGTTTTAAAATTTTCTAATAAATTTCCAATTTCTGCGTGAGTTACTCCCTCTGCAGAGATATTGTTTTCCCTTGTAAACCTATCATGTTCCGCTGGTTTTAGTCTTGTGCTACTTCTCGAGCTCCCGATACATAGATTAATAATGTCAAAATTTTTTTCCTGATAAATATCTCCTTTTCCCATAATATTTAATGTTTCAATCCATTGTTCCTTCATTCCCCTAATTAATGTTGTTTTTAATACATTATCAGGTAAGGGTAATGATGCATAAGGAGATCTTTGAAGATTATACTGGAAACATTCAACATACTCTTCTAATGTTCCATTTAGTCTCGCTACCATCTAAAATATTTCATCTTTTAATTCTCTAGACCTGCAATAATCTTGATATTTTTTCAGAAAAGCATCTTTCATTTGCTCCCAATTGTTTATAACACCACTTCCCAATCCCATAAACCATCTTAAAGAAACCCCTTTTAATGTAGAGGGGAACAATTTCAGTTTTTGGGGTTAGGTGGTATAGTCATATCCTCTACACAGCACATCAAATTCAAATAAGAATGCATCGAGATGTTCTGATGTAAGGCCATGGAATGTAGGAATTTATTTCATAGGTGCATTAGCTACAATATCCACAATGGGGTATTGCACTGTAGAGGTTTGGGTGTTTGGCTGGTTCTAGGCCATTTGGTCAAATATATGCCAATAACCTTCTGGGATATCTAGGAGGGTATTCTTAGGCTATTGAGGGGGAATGGCTTTAACAGGAATGGCCTTAACAACACTTCCTTTATCTGGGATGATGAGAGTGCCTAATGCCTGGGGGGAATCTAGTTCTTTAGTTTCTTCAGCTTCGTTATCAATGATTTTTGCAGTGCTTCCCTTATCTGGGCTACTTAATGGCTGAATTATCCCAAGAGGAGATCTTCATTCTTCAATTTCTCTTGTTTCTCCTATCCCTTCACAGAGGTTGCCATGGTTCCCTTCTTGCAATGATTTTGGGCTAGAATTCTCAATTTCTTGAAAATCTTACCCTTCGGTTTGACTATGCACCTTAGTAAAGGCTACAGATGGTGATCCCGTGGCTTGAAGGGAACTAGTAGGCTGTCTAGAAGTAACTTTTATAGTTCCTACTGAAGGATGAGATTCTTCATTCTTAAGGATTTCGTCTATAAAGGTTGATCGGCCAAGGGTCACCGACCCCTTAGCTTTGTCAAGTTTGGTTAGAGGTTTAGGATTCTTTTCAGGCTTTTTCTCCTTAGTCATGCACACAAATCAACTGCTAGTTGTACCCAAAGAAAACAAAAACAAATCTGCAGGAAAGCGGGCAAAGGATCAGGGCTACTACATGCTCCATGCATCGGTTCTTACCTTCCGTTTTTAAAACCCAATTCTCTCCTAGTAGGTTCTTACAATACTCTGGAAAAGAAACAATGGCTACACTCTTCCCCGACAACGGCGCCAAAATGTCGAGCAGTAAAAAGGGTCTTTTTCACCTCTATTTACCCTACATTGACTTATCAGTCCAGGAATGATTTGTTATCTCAAAGAGTGTACTCAGTTTGATGCGGTCATTTTTCAGAGTAATGCTAGTAGTATAGTGCTCTAAATACAAGAGTAAACAGATTCTTGAAACAAGATCTACTTAACAAAAAAGCACCTTAAAACTCAAATCACGCACTCAGAAAATTATAGCAATTTATCAGTCAAGAGTACAGTAATGGTAATTCATCCCTCTATAAACTGATGTAATTAAAGATAATCAAGGAAAATATCATCAATCTGGGAGCTAGACAACAAATTTCAATGCTCATTACAGTCTCAGATCGTTCTGCACACCAAATCAATGATAATACAAATGACAGGAAATGGAACAGAAACTAGTCTTATAAACAAGATTGAATAGCAAAACCTTAGTCTACATAAATAGATGCAGCGATCATATCCTAGAAGAATCAGATAATAATATTTACTCTAAAGATAAATCGGACAGAAAATGGAAATAGAATGGTAGCTAATCAGAAATGAAATATAGAACAGCAACTAGAGTCAAATATAACTGTACAATGAACCAAGATAAATACCACACATGACACGCTTAATATTAGAAGCAACAATAATCTAACTTTGATACAACAAGTATCAATCTCAGTTATAAAGAATAACAATTGTAATTCGTAATGGAACAACAATGCTAGTTGAACAACAATCGTGATTAAGTGTAAACCATAGATGAATGCAGTAATACCAACTTATGAATGCTACAACACGATTACTCTATAATTGAACAACAATCATATTATGTAAGGAACAACAATGTTATATCAATGGTTAAAGGAACAATAATGAGTTACAAAGTTAGCATGAACAACAAAGCGTTCCTGTCACAAAGAACAACATTACTCAGTTGAGCATAAACAAAATATAACATAACCGTGATGTAAAATAGAAACACACATCAGATTACTAAACAGAGCTAATAATGAAAACCACACACGAATTAGAGATAAGGGTACAGGAGCAAGTGTTCCACTAGGGCTGGGCCCTTAGCCCCCAAGGACACACCGCTTGAGATTACTCCAGAATTAAATATGGAACGACAACCAGATTTATATTAAAACATCAAAACAGAGTTACAGTGGATCACTCTTCGACGAGAGTCGATGATTAAAGTTTCAAATACAAAGGAGAATTACATAAAAATAACAACAAGTCATCCCTCAGGCTAGCAGTGCTTCCCCTTTTTATAATAGCTGAGTAAAGATATCAATGATACAAAAATCGTTAAGATAGCGATCCCTCAGGATCGTTAAGATAGCGATCCCTCAGGATTGTTAAGATAGCGATCCGACAAACGGTATTGCGATGGGCGGATGAGTGACTTAATCGCAACCATCAGATTGTTGAGTAATATGGACCATTGGATCAGAAATATAATATCACATCGCTTGTTAATAAAGGGGCAAAAGGAAATAGACTAGAGAGTATTGTGATTATGATAGAGTTCATCGGAACAGTGGATTTGAAAAGTTTCAGAATGCGGGTGTATAGATTTGAAGTCCGACCTTATGGTTTCGCTGGGTTTTTCTGTTCGTGTATTTCAATTAGTGTGTGGTCCCGGTTTTTTAAAGAAATCCCATAGTTGTATGTTCCACACGTTTTAAGGATTATGGCCTAAGCGAACGAAAGTGCTTTCGATAAGTTTGTGGGCCATAACCCATAGGGATGAGGATCGAATTTTATAAAGGAATGGGGATTTTCACTAAACCCCAAGATCTCCTTTCATCAAGAAATTCCATTCTACAAGCGCATCGTGAAGCTGGAGCTACAGGTAACACCACAAATAGGCTTCAATGATAACCTATGATTTCAGTCTGAAGATACTCCAATAGGCTTCAATGATAACCTGTGATTTCAGTGCGAAGATACTCCAGGTATCTAGTGCTCCCACAACAATGGAGAGTTATTCCCATGATTGATCGATCCCACTCCTACTAAAATGAACCATTTTAAGCAAAGGAGGAGCTAGGCCCAGGAACAATTTGTATGTAGAAGCTGACTGATCTCGTGTGATTAAACATTGCATGGCTGCATCACGTGGTCGAGGCTGTTTCAACGATATTGGAAATGTAATCTTTCCACATTGCTCCGGAGTTTTGACAACTTCTTTAGTTATCTCACGCCACAACTTGCAGATGCGAGCGCAGGAAACTACATTTTTTTCAAGCCGACTAGGTATCTTCACGAGCTTCTAAGCGCTGAATCACATTATGAAGTAATTCTCATTGAATATTGGATCATCCACTTCATTGGACAAAAAGAACTCTACTCAGAGTATCATCTATGGTTGTCTGAGACCTTGCCCTGTGGTTGAGTGAAACCCGCATGTCAAAACTTCATCGCCTAGGGATGTTACCAACTGCATTTGGCACTTCCTTAATCTCACGCATTATTCTTCTCACAGACATCTCAATAGTTCTGTTATCAGGTGTATTTGTTGTATGTTTTCCTTTCACACCCAATACTCAGCCACTGTTATCAGGCGTATTTGTTGTGTATGTTTTCTTGCAAATAATAGTGTTCCCCTGGGGCACTACTAAGAGTTCCTCTCAGCTTAAAGTTCTAATAGACTGATCCTTCCTTCTCCATACTTGTGTAACTTTTTCTTTTGCCGGCTAGCGCGTAAGAGTCCATGTTAAGTTACAATCACGTGCCATATCCCAATGTTATGACACTTACATCTACATTTTTCATAAAAGATTTCTGATTTCTTCCTGTAAAACTTTTTTGGAGGTTTCGGAGACCATAATCTATTTCTATGAAATGCTCTACAGTCTTTTTCCATATGACCAAAGTTTGAACAAGAATAACAATAACCAAAAAATGAACTTTGGTACCTAGTAGATGGTGGTTTCCTTGATGTACTTCTGAAGCTTTTCTGCCTCGAGATCCTTTGATAATAACCATTATCTCTTGCCTCTTTGACATCATCAACATTCCTTCTTGGAGCTGGTTTTCTACTTGGAGTAGGATTTCTTCTATTGTAGCCTTGATTTTTCTCCTTGCCTTTGCTGGAACTAGGAGCATCACAATTTCCTTTTGCCTTCTTCACATCTCCTTTGCTTAAAGCATTTTCATTCTTGTTTGATGGTTCACCTACATACCCGAGTCCTGATTTATCAGATGGAGATCTATGATAGCTGAGCAAGTCATCCAAGGCTTGAGAGCTCTTCATGATTTTGTTCATCCCTTCAACCTTTTTCTTGAGGAGGACAATCTCTTCTTCCAATCTTTCACACTCATTATTCTTCTTTGCAAGTTGTTCCTCAGTTTCTTCCTTGCTACAAATAGCTTCAGCTGCTACTATTTTAAGGGAGATGATATCTGACTTCATTTTGAGGATTTCTTCATTCTTTGCTTGACTGCTCTCCATTTTCTTTTCAGCTCCTTGTGCATGTTTCCTAGCTTCTTGTAATTCAGACTTAAGGGAGGAGACCTCTACCTTGTATTGTCCAATATCTTCTACAAGTTTGTTCACTCTCTTGTGCCTTTGTTCAAGTTGACTTGAGAAGATATCTTCTTGCTTCTTTGCTTTATTCAATTGATTTGTCATGGATATGACCTCTTCATGATGCTTCATTTTGCTTTGATCAAAAGTTCTTTCTTAAGCTTGGCAAGCTCTTCATCTCTTTCTTGTACTTGAAGCATGATGAGTTCTACTTTCTCATTTTCAGCTTCTATGATGGGTTTAGGATCTCCTTCTTGAAAGATGGTCATGGTCAGTGCTCCCTTTGAGTGAAGGTCATGATGTTTGTCCCATATATCCTTTGCTGATGAATATTTTCCGAGATTCTTATTTACAGAATCACGTAGCCCATCCAAGATTGTATTTGTTGCTTTTACATTGTACTCCTTGGATTCTCTATCCATCTTGTTATCATCAATCATTGATTCCCAAATTTCAAACCCTTCAAACTGTAAGAAAGTCCTCATTTTTATTTCCCATATATCAAAGCTTCCATTGAACCTTAGAGCCTCAAATAGAATACATTCAAATTGATTGTTTTCTATTTTACCGGTAGAGGGAGACACATCCTTAGGAGGATTGGAGACTTTCTTCTTTGACCTTGCCATTCTTTACCGTGCCTCAAAATACTTGACTATGTATTTTAAAAACTCACTGTTTCTTCAGCAGTAACACAGAAAAAACTTTGAGGAATACGTAGATTTTTTTGCCTGAGTCTTCACTCTGCTGGAGAAGCTCCTACAGCAATAAACCCTTCCTTCAGCTTCTTTGACACTTCAAAGAGGCTGGACTAGCTTTGATACCATGTTGGAAATTATTGCTAATTTCAAACAAAATTCAACAGAGAAAAATAATGCTCTGATACCATGTTGGGAATTTATGATGATTTCTAACAGAATTCAATAGAGCAGAACAATGCTCTGATACCATGATGGAAATTTATGAAAATTCCACAACAGACAGACAAAAAAAATGCTCTATCTTAACACTCTGTCTTTAACACAGAAAACAGAAAATCGTTTGCTGGAAACGATGTTTCAACAACGTATTTTGGTGTTGCAGCAATGCAGTTTGGTGTTGCAGCAACACCGAAACTGGTGTTTCACCAACACACAAAAAAGGAACTTCTATTTATAAATAGTAAACCAATTGATACAAAAACATCTTCCTCAC
This sequence comes from Pinus taeda, assembly GCA_000404065.3. Taxonomy (NCBI): domain Eukaryota; kingdom Viridiplantae; phylum Streptophyta; class Pinopsida; order Pinales; family Pinaceae; genus Pinus; species Pinus taeda. The sequence continues at coordinate 950,498 of APFE030503934.1, forward strand.
ACAGAGGGATTTCAAAACTACTATTACAAAACATCTTCCTCTTAACAGAGGAATTCACCAATCTATGCTAAAGAGCATCTTCCTCTTTCACAGAGGGATTCACCAATCTACGCTTAAGAGCATCTTCCTCTTAACAGAGGGATTCACCAATCTATGCTTAAGAGCATCTTCCTCTTTAACAGAGGGATTCATCAAGGAACGCTTCTGTTCCACACGAATAACATCTACCTCTTAACAGAGGGATTTCAACATGCCTGCTTCAGAGGCACTTCAATCTGTGTATACCTGCAAATTGAAACTATTGTGTCTGCACTGCTGTGCATTACAAACTAGAAAAATTCTATGTCTCTGTTTTGAACTTTTACACTACTCTGTGTAAAAATCTCAATACATTTATGCCGCTGCATATTCCATTACAAAAAATCTTTCTCAACATTGTTGTCTCAGCACTGTTGTTTGAGCACTCTATCTCAGCACTGTGTTTCAACAACTCTATCTCATCACTGTTGTTTCAGCACTCTATCTCAGCACTGTTGTTTTAGCACTGCTGTTTAAGCACTATGTTTCAGCACTACACTGCTGTGCATAAAACAACTTCTTAAATTACCCTTGCACTGCTACACATTCCTTTCACACTGAACAACAAAAAATATGCACTACGTGCTCCCCTTCGTTGATTACAATCGCACTGCTGCTGTGCCTCACTTGCATTTTAGATGCAAACAACAAAAACTGTGTTGCTGCGTTTCTACCCTTCCTCACAACAAACAATCATAAAACAAATTAAATTCAAATCTGCACTGCTATGCATTTCACTATTTTGGAGACATTTTTCTTCATACTGCTGCGTGCTCTCCTTTGCTCTCTATCACTGCATCTTGCATTCACACTTCTACGCTGTTGCGCTTCTCTTTTTATTTCATTTCAGTCTCTTGCACTGCTATGCATAAAAGCTTCATTCATTTGAGCTTGTGCTGCTGCACATTATTTTCAAAAACACAGAAATTACATTCGAGCACTGGTGTGCTGTATTGCAGAGAGATTAACATTGTTGCCATTCTTCTTCTATGGTGCTGCTCATTACATTAAAATAACACACCAGAAAAACCGCTTAAAATTATTAAGACCAGACTGGAAATTAAAACAAGGTATGGAACAGTAGACAAATAAATCTGATTCCTGAGATTTCTAGATGTTGTGGTACATTCCCCATGTCCGCAATAAAACCTGTTGTTTACTATTTTTACCAACTCTGCCAACCATAACAAATACATCAATTACTTCACTGAAATTGGTGGTCAAACAAAAGGCTTTTACTTCTCATCAAATTAATTTGCTGCAGACTTGTACATTCAATCAGAGACCTGGCCATTCATATTGCACGGCTCTATCTTCTGAAGTTTACATTCTGGGAAAAATTGCAATCCACGTCTGCTATTTTAATTTGTGCTAGGAAGCGTACTAGTTTTTCTGGAAATAGTACGCAGCAGCGGAAATTAATATTTCAACAACAAGCACAGGATGCTCCTTGATGCGTTACACAAAGGAACTCAGCATTGTACACTCTCACTGCACCAGTCAGCAACTCTGCAATCGTTGCTCAAATCCCATCAGACACAGCACAGTATTCTTTCGCTTAATGCGCCTCACCAAAACGATTTTCCAACCATGCCACCGCACCACACTTCGGCTGAGGTCAAACTATGTAGGACTGGATTCTCTGACTGCAATTAAAACGATGGACTAACAAAACACTAAAACAATATAAATATACATTGTTATTTCCTTGGCCCACAAAGGCCCAAGCACTTACAGACTCTGATACTAACTAGAAAATCAGCGATTATTTTTCACAACATTCATAAATTTTATACAAATATATAATTGGATAATTGTAACTACAACCATCTGCAATAAGTGGAATTCATTATACCAATGATGAGCCTAACTTATCGATAATTTCAATGAATGACTGAAGACAGGGCAGAAATTCCTCCTCATGGTCGAGTTATGTTGCATTCTTTCTCTTCATCTGCTTTTGGCAGGGAGAAGTCTTGCTTGCTTTCCATATCTAGAGATGTCTATGAATAAAATTTATAACGATCAAAATGAGGAATTGGGTTTGAATTGTGAAAGAAAGTAATGAAGTGATTTTATAGATGGAAAATGATATCCGTCGGTTCTGTGCATGTTATACCCCTAATGGCATTGAAGGGGCATTTAAGCCATGAGACCGGGCTGTTGAGATTTTCTGTTTGTAACAAAATAGGAAAAATCTCAACTGATGACAACAATAGGGATTCAGTTCCTAGATTAGCTCCAGGTTGTTGGGAGGGAGTTAATGCCTCCTATATTTGATGTGAGGGAGTTATGAGGCTGTTAGATTTTCTATTCTATATAACAGGCAATCATTCGGATGATTTGCTAAGAGAGTGTGAGGATTTCTTGATGTAATCTCCAATTTGATTAATAAACTCCTGATGCCTATGTTTGGTGGACGTAGCCCAGATTGGTTGGGTGAACCACGTTAATTCTTGTGTCTATATGCTTGATATTCTGCTGTGTGTATTTATGTTTGATGTGCACCTGAACCAACAATTGGTATCAGAGCTCAAGGTGGAGCGCTGGTTATGCTGGAGCACTGAGGGAGCTGTGTCTGACTACTGGAGGTGGAGCGTTACGGCGTGATGGTGGCTGAGCCTGCGTGTGAATGCGTGGAGATCATCCAGTGCTGGTGCACAGTGCCTTTCTTTGCTGTTGGTGCATGGGGAGCAGGGAGCCAATCTTTGCTGTTGGGAGCACGGAATTGGTTTGGAGGTGGAGCGCGGAGCTGTTGCCAGAGGTGGAGCGCGGAGCTGTTGCCAAGGCACTGGAGGTAAAGTAAAGGAAAATCTGCGAAAAGTTTTTCTGTTTGCTGTTACCTTCATCATCTGCTGTACCCAGACTCTTCTGTTGCTATTCTCGAATCCTATGACCGTGGTATTGGGGTCCTTCTTGATTTTGTAGATGAGATAGATATGGGAGGAAATCAAGAAAAGAAAACCTGTTGGAACCAACACTGCGTCCAGATTTACAACTAGTTCGCTCCAAAACATCTTGTCACCAAAGTTCTGGCCTTACAGGAATCCAAACGCATGGTGGGATGTCTAACTTACGGGATTCTCACTTTAAACCCAGAAATGGTACTGGTATTTTGTTCATGCAATTATAATAATTCAACTGGAGCTTTGGGATTCGGAGCCAAGCCTGCCGAAATATCTTCTCCCACCATATGCTAGATTCAAATACAAATCCGCTGATTTAAAACTTGGAATTGCACTGTTGCCTGGTCCTATTAAGGAATCCGTTTGACAAATAATCAAAGGAAATTCGGTAATTATTTCAATGCCATTAACCAAACAAAGAGGAGTGCATACTTACTTTAATGCCATTAAACAAAAAAGGAGTACATAATTATTTGTTAAACAAAAAATAGGAGTTATAAGGGATATTGAAGCTTTTTTGAAAAGGACGTATATTATTTTTTTTTGAGAAGTGCATATGGCAGAGGGCAGTTCTTTTTTAAATAAGTGCAAAGGGCAGTTTTTTTTTAAAGGCAGAAGTACAGAGACATAGGCATAGTTTTTTTTTTGGTGAAGGGAAGATATTTTTTGTTTTAAAGGTATAGGCAATTTTTTTTTAATTGCTGGTATTTAAAACGTTGATATTGGAGATTATTGTGCTTTTTTGATACAAAATGGTGAAAACTCAAAGTGCCCGATTTGAAATTGAGAAATTTAATGGCAAGAATAATTTCGAGATCAGGAAGGTGAAAATGCATGACTTGCTTGTCCAACAAGGTGTGGTAAAGGCATTGATGGGTAAATCCAAACAACCTTACAACATCACAGACGATGAGTGGGACGAAATGGATGAAAGAGCTGTAAGTGCCATTCGATTATGCCTGGCGGACGATCTCTTGTTTAATATTGTGTCGGAGACAAAAGTTGCTGGTTTGTGGACGAAACTGGAGAAACTGTACATGACCAAATCCTTAACCAATAGGATTCTCCTGAAGCGATAGTTATACGGTTTGCGAATGAAGGAAGGTACATCGATTGCTGATCATTTAAATGCTTTTAATACTCTTCTTGTGCAATTACAAAGTATAGAAGTAAAAATACCATCTGAGGATAAAGCTATTACTTTATTTTGCTCGTTCCCCGAGTCATGGGATCATTTCGTTACCTCTATAAGTCTTAGTTCATCAGAAACTATTGAGTTTTATGATGTAGTTGCATCCTTATTATCGGAAGAAATAAGGAGGAAGTCGCATTCCGAAACCTCTACATCAAAAGCTATGATGGTTAGAGGTCGTTCAAAAGAAAGATGCCCCAGGAAGCCGAGTGACTCATGTTCAAAGTAAAAAGGGAAGAAGAGTACGCTAAAGTGCTGGTTTTGTGGAAAATCAGGGCATTTAAAGAAGGACTGCTAGAAGCGACAACAACAAACTTCAAAAGCAGAGTCTTCGACAGAGAAGAAGGAGGCAAATACGACATATACAGGTTCGACATCAGGTTCAGGTATGGGTGATGAAGTATTATCAGTTAATGTGTCAAATCATGGTCAACATTGGTTGTTAGATTCCGGTGCATCAAACCACATGTGTATCCATAAAGAATGGTTTAAGGATTATAAATCAATTAATGATGGTTTTCTGTACATGGGTAATGATGTAACATGTAGTATTGTTGGGATTGGGAGCATACAACTACAAATGTTTGATGGGACAACAAGAATATTAACTGATGTAAGGCATGTATCAGATTTAAGGAAAAACTTGATTTCATTAGGAGCACTTGATTCAAATGG